>PVLC010036706.1:0-15663 GCA_004027655.1 Graphiurus murinus | reverse complement strand
CAGCCGCGCAGAGCTGCTGACGTTGCCACCCTCCCCAACTCCGGGCTGCACATAACTGTCCCGGGACCCCCAGCACCTAACAGTTCTGCACACAGGAGAGCTGGGTGACACCATCTAGACCTCAGCGAGGACTGTCAGTCAGGTCCACAGACGCACCAAGCACGACCTCTGCAGACAGACAGGTGGGAGCACTGTAGCAGCAGCACCCAGCGTGCTCGGTGCTCAGCCTCCAGTCTCCTTCAGCCCTGTGTCTCGCTGGCCTGGGACTTGAGGCAGTCACCTGACTGCCCCAAGATGCGTTTCCTCATCTGCAAAGTGGAGATGCTTCCACAACACCGCGAGGCGGCTGGTGTGGAAGAACCTGAGAGACGGTGGGTATGCGAAATAGAGGTCCTATGAGACCCAAATACACTGCACAAAATTCCATTTACGCTAAGAGTAATAATCCTCCTGTTTGCATGACACAATTACTTTCCAGATATTTCTTTTATTTTTGTTTTGTTTTGTTGGTTCTAAGGATTGAACCCAAGGGCATTCCCCCTCCAGTCTTATGAACTATAACATGTACATTTACGTACACACTCCTGTGTGTGTTATCCCCAGCCCTTTTTATTCTTTATTTTGAAACAGAGTCCTGCTAAGTTGCTGACGCTAGCTTTGAACCTGTGATCCTCCTGTCTCAGCCTCTCAAGTACTGGGATTACAGGCCTGTGCCGTAACATCTGGCTTAATTTTAAGCTGTAAATCACCAAGAACACATCAAGTGCTATGTGCACGTAGGTCTACAGCACCTTGAACCTCACTACGATGCATCATTACAATGCACCAATAAAAGCATTTAAAAAAATCAACGAGGACAATTAGCATGTACAAGAAAATCCCTTCAAGTGAGTGCTAAAGTCCTGGAGTACTCTAAGTACTTTACATCGCTTGCTTTACTTCTTACAACAACCTTGTAAGGGATACTCTCCCTGTGTTACAACAAAGAAAACTAAAGCAAAGAGAGACCAAGCAACTCGCCAAAGGTCACAGCCGACAGCTAAGTGTTTCCTACCCTTGTGCAGTCCCTAAGTCACAGACGAGGCTGCTCAAACTCAAAAGTAAAAGCCCTGATTTTTTTTTTTTCCTGGATGAAAATCTTACCCAGACACCAGCACATCCTTGACTCTGCCTTGGGAACAGTCACCGAGACACCTGGCAGATCATAAACAGGCCATATAAGTACATTTTGAGATGAGAAGGCAAATTCCAGCCTTACTTTGCATGCCAAATTGAGAACAACTGAGCGTGGCTGGCCATGACACTCAAAATCTTAGGAAAATCAGAAAGCCTCTTGTACCCTTTCTGCCACTCCAATCCCAATTCTTTCCCCCAAAGGGGCCAGGGTGGAGGGGGGAGGGGAGGTATGGCAAATGTATTTATTCATGAATTAAAACTTAATCCTACTGGTGGCCGGTAGTCATCTGTGATGCTGTCCATGTGTGGTTAAATGGATTCTATCCATCTTTAGAAAACAATTTAGAGCATTTCAAAGCCACCGTGATGGTGACTAGCTCCAGAGTCAACATTTTAAAGAGAAACTAAAAAATACATTTAGTATATAAAAGGTGCCGAAAAAATGTCTTTTGATTCGGTACACACTGTATTTTTCTTGGTAAGCCTTGATCTGTCAAAAAAATACCTTGGCGTCTGGTAGCCAAGGAATATTATCCAAGTTATTCATTTCAGTCAAGCTCCCTCTCTATGTCTCTCTCCTCCCAATGGAGACTGGAGAGAAAAGATGATACATGGACAAAGCCACCTTCTCCAATCGCTCAAAGACACCTTCTCAGCTTGCTTATCAGGCAGGAGGCACCTGGGGCATGAACAATTGGCTGCTTTCTGTCGGCAGAATCCTCTTTTTTACCCTTAAAATTAAGAATTTCGGTGAAATGGAATTACAAACTCCAGTATGTGTATTGTTCAAACAAGACCCAATTGCGTTCAAATCCAGGCCTTCCTAAGCTTCAGCACACACAGGAGCAGGAATGTATGCACCTGCCATAGTTCAGAAGCAAAGGCAATACGCAGTCGTGGGAGGGATTCAATTATAAAGACAATCTTTAGAAGGCAACTGTCTTCAGTGTGGTGGCGAAGTGACCCTCGGCTGTGTTATGAAGTGTTGTCCCGTCATAAGTCGTGATTAGCCAGCAACTTCATCATGCATTTATTTATCTTTGCTTTTTACTGGAAGAAATAATGCTCTGCTGCCATTCAAGAAGTCAAGGGGACAAAAATACAGCGAGACATTGTCATATAAAACATAATTTAAGAGCCTGGTTTATATCCAGGTGAAATAATATCCCAAGAAATGTTTAATTTGCCATCATAAACTTGTTGGAAGGGACCAGAGAGAACAGTGTTTGATTACTTAGAATGCGACACTGAGAGAGCTAATAAACTCACCCACTCCACAAATAACTTTTTCTTTTAAGTTAAAAAAAAAGGGGTGGGGGAGGAAAAGACAAAAAACCTGAATGCAATGGTCTAAACACTTAATGAGCATTATCTCATTTAATCATCCCGATAACAATGAGGTAGGTAGCATCATTGGCCCTACTTTTTGGAGCAGGAAAGTGTGGTTTAGACAAGTAACTTGCTCACGTCCTACAGTGAGGGTGGCCAGTCACACAGTGGAAGATCCAGGATGGAATTCCATGCCTGGCCTGGGTTTCTCTGTTGTCCCTGCAGGGTAAAGATAACAGGGTCCCAGGGTCCTAGAGACAAGTGGAGCATCAGACATTCCTGCGCTACAACATCACGACTTAGACAAATTCAGCATCCTTTAAAATGTATAGAGAAAAAATTGGCTTTCCTCTTTTAAAAGAGTATTTCCATAGTTGATGCTAAGACCTGACAATCATGTAGACAGATCAAGCTAGCAGAAATCCAAACTACCCAAATGAAGTAACATGATAATTTAGTAGACCCACAATCAAGTAGACCCACAATCAATCTAAGTATGGTTCCTTGGGCTTATTCTCTTTATCACTGATTTAGTGATTTTAATCATACTTGTTAACCCAGAGGCTTTATCTTTGAAGTATTTCCCTTTAAGGTTTTTGGGTTTTTTTTTGTTTTGCTTTGTTTTTGGTACTAGGGATTGAACCAAGCAACACGCCCAGTCCTGCTATTTTCTTTTGAAACAGTGTCTCACTAATTTGCTGAGGGTCTTGCTAAGTTGCTGAGGCTGGCCTCCAACCTGCGATCCTCTTGTCTCAGCCTCCCAAGTACTGGGATTACAAGATGTGTGCCACCACACCTGACTCCCTTCAAGATTCTGAACTGCTATTTCATTGGAGAAAGAGGAACTCAAGAACAGACCATAGCATCATCAAAGTACACCAGAAAGAATGATAAACACAGAAAGGCTCATACACAGGGAAGAGACCCAGAGACAGGGAAAAACTATGGAATGGGAAATAAAATAAAGAGGTGGGCTGGATGTGGCCGTCTCCTAAATTGCTCTCTGCCAAATGCTCTAGCACACAGAGCCATATGGCCCAGAGTATGGGCTGGGGGGCTTGGACACTCACGGTAGTTACTGCCTGCTGGCTTTAAGGATCTACAGGCCCTTTTCCTCATGAGTCATCTTGCACGGAATATCTGCTCTTCCAGCAAAACCAAAAGGGACCTTGGGGGCAGGCGGAATGCGTGTGTCTGTCGCTCCCAGGGTGCTTGGCACCGGCACCAGCACACAGGATGCTCTCCGCGGTCACACAACGTACCTCCAGGGTAACGTGGCCCCTGTAGGATCCAACCACAGTTCCCCGGCTCTCTTCAGTTGTTGACAATGGGATATGGTAGGTTGAGTAACGGCCTGCAAAGATACCTGATCCGAACGCCTGGAACCTGTAAATGTTACCTTCCATGGCAAAACAGGTGTGCTGCAGATGTGACTGAGGCAAGCATGCTGAGAGGGGGCACTCCCTTGGGTTATCTGCGTGGGCCCCCAACACAATCACAAGTATCTTGATACGAGAGCGGCAGGGGGAGACTTAACACGGATAGAAAAGGAGGTGAGGTGACCACAGAGGTGGCCACAGGTGAAGGCATGCTGGTCGTGCCACACACAGAGGGGACAAGGCATAGGCTCTGCCCCGGGGCCCCTGCAGGAGGAAGGTCCTGCTCTGTCCAGAGACAGTGACTTAGAACTGGCCCCTGGACTTGTGAGAACTGAATAGATGTCTGTTATTTAAGCTGAGTCTGTAGCAATTTGTTATAAATGCCTTAGGAGACTCACATCCAGACGAAGGCCAATACAAAAGCCCATTTTAGGAGAAAAGACTTGAGCGAGAGGATGACAGACACCTCAGTATTGGATCTACCAGAAAGCGCCTGCAAGACAACTGCTTGGGGAGATCCAGCCTAACCCTCTGACCTGCAATAACTAAGTGTCTTTGTGCTGGTACCACCAGAAATAAAAATGCTATTTATGGGTCAAACTTGAACTCTGTGGGAGAGATTAGGAGGCTGCGTGAAGGTCCGCCCCCAAACCGTCTTACAGCTGACTCGGGACTGTGCTCTGAGACACACAGGAAATCCCTTTTCTCCTGCCCAAATCCTCCTGGTTGGCTCGAACATACCAGAGTAGCTTTCCTTCTGGAAAAATGATGAGGGCAAGCAAAAGCCAAGTAGGATTCCATGCACCCAACCACATTCCCTGAAATACTTATTTGAAATAACTACAGGTTGAGTACTCTTGATGTGAAAACCACAAATCTGAAATGCTCTAAAAATCTCAACTTTTTTTTGTTGTTGTTACCGGCATGATACCACAGTGCAAAATTCCACAGCTGACCTCTTGAGACAGGTCCTGGTTGAAATGCAGGTGCATGAAAAATATAGTGTAAAATCACCTTCAGGCTACAATGTATAAAGTATATATGGAACAAATGAATTTCATGTTTAGACCTGGCCCCCATTCCCAAGATACTTCATTATGTATGTGCAAACATTCCAAAATCTAGAAGAAAAACAACCTAAATTTGAAACATTTCCAGTCCTAAGCATTTTAGTTGAGGGATGCACAACCTGTATTTTCCTCCCACACAACTTGAAGGATTCTGAGAGAGAGGTTCTCTACTATCTGCCAGGAACTCCCCTCAAGAATCTTCTCCCATGTCTACTTATGTGTTCTGCGTGCCCAGGAACAATTGGAGGTGTTTATACACCTTTGTATACAGAAGTCTCTTATCTTTCCTCACAATATTGTAAGCAAGCAGGAAACGTAACACTATAATGCCCTTAAGGTGATATGAAGCTCATTAAATTGTGCTTTCTGAAGCTACGTGATCCATGAGATATTGTCAATATTGAAGTGTTTAAATTTTATTGAAATTACTATTTACTAAAGCTCAGAGTAACTTGATTCACAACTGCCAAAACCTGGAAGCAACCAAGATGTTCTTCTGTAAAGGAAAGGCTGATTAAGCTCTGCTTTTTCCAGATAATGGAGTGTCCTTCTGTGCTGAAAATGAGTTATCATGCTGTGAAAAGACATAGAGGAAACTGAAATACCTATTATTAAGTGAAAGAGGCCAATCTGAAACGGATGCATACGGTGTGACTTCAACCCTTTAATAGCCAGGAAAAGGCAAAACTTTGAGCTACTACAAAGATCAGTGGCTGCCCGGGGTAAGGCAGGTGGCAGAAATGGGCAGGCAGAGCACTGGAAGGACTTGTAGTGAAATTATTCTCTATGATGTTGCAATGATGGCTACATGTCATTACACATCTGTCCAAGCCCACAGGATGTACACCACCATGAGTGACCTCTAATGTTAATTATGGACTTGGGGTGATAATGATTCGTGTCAATGTAGGTTTATCAACTGTAACAAATGAACCATGTCGATGGTGATGTTGATACTGGAGAAGGCTATACATGTACGTGGAGATGCGGGGAGGGGGGGTCTGCGTGAAATTTCTGCTGCTCTATTCTGTTGTAAATTTAATAATACTAAAAAAAATGAAATATATTTGAAAACAAACACACAAGAAGCTCACTCCTGCTGGCCAAACGCTTAAGGTTTTATTGTGGGTGCTTTATAATTATAGTGTGTACAAACTACCTACTTAAATATTACTGGTGTTTTAATGCTGCTCAGTGAAAAACAGACCACAAATGCACAACATGGGAATCAACTGCTTTTACCTCTAATGTCAAAACATTAAGGAAAACATAATCAACCTGGTCTGGAGGTTTTTATTGAATGTAGAATAAAGAGATTAGCTGGGCGTGGCAGTGCACAGCTGAATCACAGGTTCAAGGCCAGTCCCAGTAACTTAGCAAGACTCTGTTGCAAAATAAAAAATAAAAGGGGGCTGGAGATAGAATGCCCCTAAGGTTCAACCCCCAGTACCAAGAAAGGAAAGGAAAAGAGATTCTCCCAGAAAAACGAGTATTTGTGGCACAGAAATCACATACTTACAGCTGCTAGTTTTTTAAAGAGCAAGGGTATCTGTTCATTTTGGAGCTGCATGTTTTTATTTAGCTACTTCCTAAGTAACCCATGTGAACAGCTGCTTGGGTAAAAAAAAAAAAAAAAAAAAAGACACTGAATTTGGAAGAGCTATTCAGTGAAAGTGTTTCCCTCCCACTCCAGATGCAACTTTATCTTAAAAATCCACGGATACAAAATTAGTCAACACCAAACCAAATTCAATATCCTTGGAAAGAAGTTCCCCCATAGTTTATGAATACCTTCCCATTGAGCTTGGCTTTCTAAAGGGGAGTCCCTCGGTTTATTTTGAGAGGAAGAAGCAAGCAGAGAGTGTGGCATGCATTTCGATGACACTGATTCACATTCTCAGATTTCCCACGTGTAAACATGAAAGGTCGATTTAAAGGTTAAAGCAAGATGGAGGCGGGGGGGGGGGCAGGGGTTCATGGCACTGAGTCAAATGACACACACACAAAACTTCCTAATATCAACAGGACACCTCATACAATAAACAAATCATGAGAGCCCATTATTATATACCAGAAAATATATGAGTCAAAAGTAATAAGATGTTCGACAAAGACGAGGTTATGTTAATTAAAACTTTAAATAATAGTATAAGTAAAACACAGTTTATTATTACATAATCATAGCACACGGCTAATGTAGTCTTAAGAAGCAAGAACTTTACTGTATACAACCCGGGTCACTAAGATTACTGTACCTTTTAATGACACTGACATGGAAGCATGTGACAATTATCCCACAATGCAACAGGTGGCTCTCTTTGCTATTTCAAGGGGGGATTTATTATTATTTTTAAAGATAATTTACTCTTTAAGTTAAAAACCAGTTAGATTGGTGCACTGAATGTGCCAGGCACTGAATGTGCCAGGAATATAAGCCATTTTCTATTTTTAACTTCATAAAATAATTTTGTCAAGTAACACAACCCAACAATTAATGAAGAATCCAAGGATACAGTTATCCCCCAACTTGAAAAATAAATCCATGCATGGTATATATCAGGTAATCAGCAATCAATATTCTTGTATAATTTTTCTTGTACTGTTCAACACATTGCTCTGAACCATTAATTTCCAATTCTTGGTCCTTATAAATTGGATATAACAAGACCCAGGGAAATGATTTGAGAGGAAATTATTATTCTAGGTACATCCTACCCCAAAGGCAGGTTTAATATATGTTGGGCTTTCAGTAAGCTAAATTCATAAAAGTGAGCAAAAGTTACATGGTTGCCCATTCATACTTTTTGGGTGGAAGATGTCACTTTCAGCTTGGCCTGGTGGCACACACCTGTAATTCCACTACTTGGAAGGCTAAGAAGGGAGGATAGCAGATTTGAGGCCAACCTTAGCAACTTGAAGAGACCTTACGTCAAAATAAAAGATGAAAAAGGCTGAGGATGTAGCTCAGTGGCAGAATGCCCCTTGGGTTCAATCCCTAGTAATAAGACACACACACACACACACACACACACACACGCAAAAGAAAATTATGCCAACTTCCACATTATGTTCAACTTAACACCAGTCATTTATTAAAGACGTTGTAAGTAATCCAGGCATCCAAAGATTATCAACATTAGGGAGTTTGCAATCCATATGTTTATTTGTACAAAAAAACTGATGTGTAGTAAACTCATTGAATGAGAATTTAATGATGTGTAAAGCATTATGCTAACCTATTTAGGGGAGGAGAAAAATGCATAAAATCCTTGGCCATGCAGAAGCTTGGAGTAAATGATATAAAAGGAGACATATCTATAAATATAAGATAGGATGTAATATGAGTCTGGAACAAGGTGAAAATAAAATAGCTTGGAAGAGCAGAGGAGAGAAGCATGACTGGGGTGGAGACAGCCAAGGCGGTCCTGGGAAGGAAAGATGGACGCAGAGGCAGGGAGGGAGGGACATGGGGAACATGGCAGAGACTGCTGCCCAGCGGTGAACCCATGGGCAGGACCACCTGGCAGTGGAGGAAGGTGTCTCCAGCGCCCTGAAGCACATTTTGACTCCACTTGGAGGGGACGTGGAGCCACACAGGCAGCAGACAGAATGGACCTGAAGCTCAGGAAATCACGCCAGGTCAGCTCACCAAGAGGTCCTGGCAAGCTGGGCATGGTAGTGCACACCTGTAATCCCAGTTAGTTGGGTGGCTGAGTCAGAAAGATTGCAGGTTCGAGACCAGCCTCAGCAACTTAGAGAGACCCTGTTTCAAAATTAAAAAAAAAAAAAATAGGGCTGGGGGTGTAGCTAGGAGGTAGAATGCCTCTAGGTTCAATCTCTAGTACCCCCCCCCCCCCAAAAAAAAAGAAACATGGAAAGAGGTCCTGGCAGTCACCTGGACTGAGAGGAAACATCTGGTTTAATTTTCTGTGTGCTTCTGCAGTTAAAGCCCATTGGTGTCCACTAGTCCCTTCTGGGAGTCTTGGAAGGCGCCTCCGGCTGGGAGCTCAGCACTCTGTCCTTTAGGGGCATGAATGGAGCGCCTCTGCTGCACCCAGAGCTATGTCCTCCCGTATTGCTTGGCCCACGTGAAGGTGACAGGCAATGAACAGCCACATCGCTTCTGTCACCTAGCTGGTTCCACTGGTTACAGCCCAGGTAAGGGACTGCAACTCTCTGAGCAAGCGAAAGGGTTTGGGAGGGCTGTGGCCGGGAAGGGAGCAGGGAGGGGAAATCAATACATTTCTGTCTTGGCCACTGTCAGCTGCTGGCCAGTGTTCACGGTATCCATGGGGAAAATCCCCAAACACTCCAGTTTCATTCTCATCAGTGGCAAAGTTTTAAGTTTCATCCAACTATGTTCCAGCCTTAAAATCTGGTACATCAGATGAGCTCCTTACCAAACATGACACGTAAAGATCAGGGCTGTCTTTGCTAAGCAAAGATACAACACAGGCAAGACCTCAGTCATTGCATGTCAGTAAGCGGATGCCGCTGGAGAATTAGCCAGACTCAGCTAATTCTCAGATACCGATGAGATGAATTAAATTGTTTCATTTGAAACTGCATCTACAAAGCTGGGCTGTGTGGCGCACACCTGTAATCCCAGTACTTGGGAAGCTGAGACCGGAGGATCTGGGTTTGCGGCCAGTCTCAGCTACTTAGTGAGGCCCTCCGTAACTTAGTGAGACCCTGTTTCAAAATAAAGAATAAAAAAAATAGAACTGGTGGTGTAGCTTGGAGGTAGAATGCCCCTGGGTTCCATCCCTGGTACCATAAAACAAAACAAAACTGCATCTGCAGATTCATTGCGCCATACTCTGGCAGATTTTACTATAATAATACTGCTCACCAATTCTCAATTCTGTCTCCTTCCCAGGGGTGGAGGAGACTACGCTTTCTAGTCTCCCTGTGGTCACTACCTGTGGCCCGTGCACTCTGAGAAGAGGTGTCAGGTGTCACTTCCCAGGGGAGGTTGTGCAAAGCTCTTGGGCAACATCCTGGTGGCCCGGGTTTCTGCTGTGCAGCTGCACCCAATGCCTGGAGACCCGCATTGGCATTTAGCATGAGTGAGTGATACACCGCAATACCGCTCAGGTTTCAGGGTACCCTAATATACCTGTCTTTCTCCGTGAACATCCAGAGGAAAGATAAAGTGCTACCTTCGTGGACAGAAGACCAGTCTCCCTCAGACAGAAAGTTACGCGTCTGCCCAAATACATACTTCCTTTTCATCAAAGAGAAACTGACTACAATTTTGATTTGCATGCCAGCAGTAATACTCCTTTGCTTCAAAGTCGCGATGGAAGAACAGGCTTTCTCACTCTTAATGTTGTAGAAGATATTGCAGGGATTCTTTCTGTCATTTCCAATAATGCTCTTTGTATTAACGCTATTTTCACAAGCAACAAGATAAGGGATCGCCTGCCTATTTTCAGACGAGTCACCAGTTCTAGCCTGGCCACGGTTGTTTCTGTGTGTTGTGATGACCTGGAAGCCCTTTGGCTGTTTCACAATTTGCCAGAAGGGAGATTTCATAAGCAGGAGCAGCAGCAAGCAGAGGACAGGAAGTGGAACTTATTTTATCTCGTATTTATGAAGTCTGGTCAAACAATGGGCTCGGGTCTATTTTAGAACTGTCCAGTCAACGAATGTGGATCTATTTTTACAAAGAATTCTTTACGCTAATAAGATTAGCAAAAGAAGTCTGGCTGCTGTACTTCCCTGCTGAACTTCCTGATGACTGAACTGTATGATAAATGGTTGGCACATTACTTGTTTCTTTGTTTCTTTCATTCGTTCACTTCCTCCCTCATTTATTCACCCAACAAATAACTTATTTAATGCCTGTTTTATACCATACATATACAGGCTGTGAGCATACAAAGCCTAATTCAAATATATGGGCTTATAATAAATGATATTAATTGACAATAAAATGTGATCATTGGACAACTGGTAGTTATAGATATTTTATTTTATTTACTTATTTTTTTTTATGGTACTGGGGATTGAACACAGGGGCATTCTGCCTCTGAGCTACACCTCCAGCCCTATTTTGTTATTATTTTGAGACAGTTTCTCTCTATGTTGCTGAGGGTCTTGCTAATTTGCTGAGGTTGGTCTCGAACCTGCGATCCTCCAGTCTTAGCCTCTCAAGTACTGGGATTACAGGTGTGTGCCACCATGCCAGCTTAGTTATGGATATTTTAACAGTAAAAGTAGATGAACAGAGCCAGGTGTGGTGGCACATGCTTGTAATCCCAGCATTCGGGAGGCTGAGACTGGTGGATCCGGGTTCGTGGCCAGCCTCAGCTACCTAGTGAGGCACTCCGCAACTTAGTGAGACCCTGTTTCAAAATAAAGAATAAAAAATAGGGCTGAGGGTGTAGCTCGGAGGTAGAATGCCCCTGGGTTCCATCCTCAGTACCCGGAAAAAAAAAAAAAAAAAGTAGATGAATATTAATATGTAACTTTGGGAGGGGGGACTGGGGATTGAAACTAGGGGCGCTACACCTTGAGTTATATCCTCAGCCTTTTTTATTTATTTAATTTTTTTTTTCCCTCAGAACTGGGGATAAAACCCAGGGCATTGTACCTCCAAGTTACACCCCCAGTCTTATTTTTTATTCTTCATTTTGAAACAGGGTCTCACTAAGTTATGGAGGGCCTCACTAAGTAGCTGAGGCTGGCCTCGAGCCTGTGATCCTCCTGTATCAGCCTCCCAAGTACTGGGATTACAAGTGTGCACCACCACGCCCAGCTAACGCAGGGTTTTGTTAGGTTGCCCTGGCAGGCCTTGAATTGTGATCCTCCTACCTCAGCCTCTCGAGTTGCTGGGATTATAGGTAAGTACCAGAGTGTCTGGCTTAACACTGTCACTTTTTAATTGTTATCTGGGAACTTGATGGGCAAGAAGTTCCTTGATAGTCAACTCAATTATCTGTACTAAGAAATCACGAATATTAATGATATATAAAGCCATTGTTGCAATGAAATTAAGGTAGAACTTGAAAACTTGTCAAGAGCTGCATGGACATTCATTCTTACACGTGGAAATTTGAAGGGATTTTATAACTCGGGTAAGCCTGAAACAGGAAGAATCTATATAGCACATTCTCCTGTCTGGGACACCAAGGATACTCAGTGAGTACTTGGTGGTGAAGAGGTGTTGAGTGGAGCTGCCTCCCTTCCTTCCTGAAGCCTTCTCTTGCTGTTGCCGTCAGCGGAGCCATTGCAGCTGGGGGATGGGCCTCTGAGCACGTGCGCCGGCCACATCTCACCCCTCCAGGGACTGGCGCTCAACACGCCACCGCTTACAACCTTCAGCACTTTAAAAAGTACAGTCAAGCCGGGCATGGTGGTGCACGCTTGTAATCCCAGTACTTTGGAGGCTGAGACAGGAGGATCACGGGTTCACGGCCGGCCTCAGCTACTTAATGAGGCCCTCTGCAACTGGATGTGTGGTGTAAGGGATTAAGCTGATCCCACAGTCAGAACATAATCTAAGCGTAATACCTCATATATCTGATACTTCTAATTTTTTTTTTTTGTGGTACTGGGGATCGAACTCAAGGGCATTCTACCTCTGAGCTATACCCCCAGCTCTATTTTTTTATTCTTTATTTTGAAACAGGGTCTCACTAAGTTGCGGAGTGCCTCACTAGGTAGCTGAGGCTGGCCGCGAACCCAGATCTTCCAGTCTCAGCCTCCCAAATGCTGGGATTACAAGTGTGCGCCACCACGTCTAGCTACTTCTAATTTCTAACTGGAGGGGATATAAATCATTAGTTATTTAAACTTTTTGGTTTTTTGGACACAAGTTCATAATAGCTACTTTTACCGCAGAGAAAGGTGTATATAATGAATATTCAAGGTTCAAAACATATCTCACTAGCCCATCCATCCACTCATCCATCCATACTAGAACTAAACCCACAGGCATTCACCTCTGAGCTATACCGCCAGTCCTTTTTTCACTTTTTAATTTTGAAACAGGGTCTCGCTAAATTGCTAAGGCTGGTCTCAAACCCATGGTCCTCCTGTCTCAGCCTACTAAGTACTGGGATTACAGGTGTACGCCACCACACTGGGCTTCAGGAACATTTCAGTATAACAAAAACCTCATAGCCGGGCGTGGTGGCCCTCACTTGGAATCCCAGTCCTTGGGAGGCTGAGATGGGAGGATCCAGGTTCACGGCCAGCCTCAGCTACTTAGTGAGGCACTCTGCAATTTAGTGAGACCCTGTTTCAAAATAAAGAATAACAAATAGGACCGGGGCTGTAGCTCAGAGGTGGAATGCCCCTGGGTTCAATCCCTAGTTCCGCAAAACAAAACAAAACAAAACAAAACAAAAACAACAACAACAACCAAAAAAACTCACAATGGTACTATTCAGCTGATGCAATTGTCTATCAAGCCTGATGTTTTCTTTTTGACAAAACATATGACGCATAAGGCAGCAAATGGAAATATACCTCTAAAAGACCATGCATTGTCAACCTATTCATGTATGAAAGGTTTTCAGATAGCCTGAGAATAGGAAAGGAAGTTTGAATAGGGGGATGGAGTCTGCCACACAAAGTCAGAGCTTCATGTCTTTAATTTGCCTAACTCTTGACCCCATGTTGTTTGTAAATGACTTGGAGAAGTCAGCTCATGACCACGAGGGCAAATGTCACCTTGCAGGCTGCTGGTCTATATTCCAGGAGGTCTACCACCACCATGCCAACTTATCTCCGTGGACGGGAAACACAAGCTAGAAGACAAATGCTGTATTCCTCTCTCTCCCTACTTGTGCACTTAGTTTACACACCCTTACTTCAGCTCCAGAGCTTACACACCATCACTGAGCAACACTTTGTCCTCTATTTGTCTGCAAGTCAACCATGCAGTTGTTCGAATTCCTTGGCAGTGGCAAACAGATATAAATGAACTGGAATTTCATGTCACGTGGAGAGCTGCCTTTGTGATCATATAGACCTTCAGTAAGCCCCTCGGCATTTGGATAGGAGAAAGTTAAATGAGGGCAAAGTTTAAACAACAATGTCGAATTGTAAGTTTAGCAAAAAAAAAAAAAAAAGAAAGAATTATTTTAAAATAGTTTTTTTGGGGGGGGGTTCTTAAAATGTCTTTAGCACATTAAGTTCCTTGTGCATAAATGTGAACCTGGACAAACAAAATATAATATATATTTTTTCATATTGTTGTTCATTCTGGACAAACAAAAATATAATATATATTCTATTTATATATATATTATATTATTTAATATATATTATATAATATATATTAAAGAACAATAAAACATTCCTACACATTCTTGACCTTCTGGCCACCATATATGACCTTCAAACCATGAAAATTTCCCAAATGCAGACGAAGCCTCTGAGGAGACCGCCCAGGTGAGGAGGATGCACCCCAACATCTGGCACGGTACTTAGAATTGTTTAGCCATGATCCTGGGAAGCAGCTGTGCATCAGCAATTAATTCAACATTTCAAGCTATCGTCGATTTCTTTCTGTCCAAATTGAAAAACTACTGGGGTCTGGTCTCAGGGGAAGACCTGGCTGAGGACCAGGGAAGTATTAACAGAGAAAGGATACAAATTCTGTGTGGTGCATTTTTATGTATTTCCCCAACAAGTCCTAACAGACAACTTAGGAATAGGGAACATCATCTAGACAATGAGGTACATCAACCCTGACCTTCCTAGATTCAAAGAAAAATAATAGGAATCATTTATATTAATTCCAATAACATGGCCAAATTTATGTTTTCACAGACAAAGCTGAAATACAAAAGGCTACTTTTCCTGGAACTGGCAACTGGAAGGGGCAAGTTTTTCTGTTAAGTACCTTACGGCATATTTAATACATTGATTCAGTCAATGATTATTTATTGTGTTACCTTCAATACATAATACTGCATGGCAAGTGGCCTAATTCTGAAAAGTGATTAGAAAGAAGAGTCAAGAAAACCCAAACAAACTGTCCAGAAGATTACGAGGTTATCCTTCTGAATACTCTTTTTACTTACAGACTTAGTTTTTTTTTTTTTTTTTTAAATGTGGAATGAAAGCCGGGCGTGGTGGCGCACGCTTGTAATCCCAGCATTCGGGAGGCTGAGACCGGAGGATCTGGGTTCGCGGCCAGCCTCAGCTACCTAGTGAGGCACTCTGCAACTTAGTGAGACTGGGTTTCAAAACAAAGAATAAAAAATAGGGCTGGGGGTGTAGCTCGGAGGTAGAATGCCCCTGAGTTCAATCCCCAGTACCACAAAAAAAAAAAAAAAAAAAAAAAAAAAAAAAAAAAAAAAAAAAAAAAAAAAAAAAAAAAAAAAAAAAAAAAAAAAAAAAAAAAAAATTAAATGTGGAATGACATATGAAAATAGAAAAATGCCTGCAGTCAGAAGACAGAAAGTTAAAGTTCACCCAAATGACCCTGTCTTGCCTTAAAATAACAAATAATGCAATCATGTCAAGATTAAGGAGATTTAAAGGGGCACCAAAATACAATGAACAAACCAAGGAGCAGTAATTTTTTTTTTGTAGTGATGGCACTGGAGATTGAATCCAGGGGCATTCTACCTCTGAGCTACACCCCCAGCCTTATTATTTTTTTTTTAATTTTTTTTTTTTTTTTTTTTTTTTTTTTTTTTTTTTTTTTTTTTTTTTTTTTTTTTTTTTTTTTTTTTTTTTTTTTTTTT
>PVLC010036705.1:0-15649 GCA_004027655.1 Graphiurus murinus | reverse complement strand
ACACATACACAAAGAGCACAATATATACAATAAATAGCAGAGCTTGACAAATTTTTATGAACTGAATACTTTCAACTCAGTTGACCAATATCTAGATTCATATAGAGGGCACTACCAGCACCCCAGAAGCTTCAGTCTGTCCTATTTCAATTATCTTCTATCATTACTCCTCCAAAAATAACCAATAATCTGAGTCTTATAATCATAAATTAGTTTTGCTTACTGTTTAACTTCATATAAACAGAATCATATGTTGTCCAATAATCCCGTGTTGTTTTTATCTATATTTTATCTATGAGATGTATTAATATTTTAACTTGTAACCATAATTTGATATTTTCAGTGTACAATTTGATATTTCTAGTATACAATTTACCATGATGTATTTATCTCTTCTGCTTTGGGGAGGTTACTGGGGATTGAACCCAGGGGCATTCTACCTCTAAGCCTCAGTCTTTTTTAATTATTATTATTTTAAAGTAGAGTTTCGCTAAATTGCTGGGGCTGGCCTTGAACCTGAGATCCTCCTGTCTTAACCTCCCAAATACTGGGATTACGGGCATGTGCCACCCCACCTGGCTTATCTTTTCTACTTTTAATGGGCATTTGGATTATTTCCACTTTGAAATTCTGAAACATTTTTAGATTTTTATGAACCTATGTATATATTTATTCTACAAATACACCTAAGACTAGAATTTCTGTGTCATGAGGTATGTGTATACTTAACTTTAGTAAATATTACAAATAGTTTCTAAAGTAGTTATTCAAATTTACACCCCCTCAGCAATGTAGGAGAGTGTTTTATGCTATTTTAGACCTTTACCAATAATTTATGTGTTCAGGGTTTTTTTATTTTGTTTTGCTTTTTTCATATTGGCTACTCTAGTAAATGGTTAGCATTATGCCATTATGAATATATTATGCATTTTTCTGTTAATGATGTTGAGTATCTTTTCACATTATCTTTTATCTAAGTATCTAGTCAAGTCTTCTTTTGCTAATTTTAATTGGGTTGTCTTGTTGTTTGTTGTTGTTGTTTGTACTAGGAATTAAACCCAGGGGTATTCTACATCCTAGCTACATGTCCAGCCCATTGTATTTTTTATTTGAAAACAGGGTCTCACCAAGTTCCTGAGAGTCTTGCTATGTTGCTGAGGATGCCCTCTAATCTGAAATCCTCCTGTCTCAGCCTCCCAAGTACTGGGATTGCAGGTATGTATCTCCATACTGGGCCTGGTCTGAGTTGTATTCTTATATTTATTTTATTAATACTTACTAGTTCTATTTTATTAATAATACTAATTATTTGCTAGTTATATATAATTTAAATACCTTTACCCTTCTATACCTTGAGTTTAATTCTCTTCATTGTATGATTTTATTATTGTTGTTTTTGTTTTGTGTGTTTATTTATTTTATACTACTGGGGATTGAACCCATGGGCACTCTACCACTAAAGTATATTCCCAGCCCTTTATTTTTTTTTTTTTATTTTTACTTCAAGATAGGATCTCACTAAGTTACCAAGTGTGGCCTCAAACTTGCAATCCTCCTGCTTCAGTTTCCCAAGTCACTGGAGTCACTGGGACTACAGGCATGTGACACTGTATCTGCTTCATTGTATGTTTTTTTGTTTGTTTTTGGTTTTTTTGGTTTTCTGTATTGTTTTTTTTTGTTTGTTTGTTTGTTTGTTTTGCGGTACTGGGGATTGAACTCAGGGGCATTCTACCTCCGAGCTATACCCCCAGCCCTACTTTTTATTCTTTATTTTGAAACAGGGTCTCACTAAGTTGCGGAGTGCCTCACTAGGTAGCTGAGGCTGGCCGCGAACCCGGATCCTCTGGTCTCAGCCTCCCGAATGCTGGGATTACAAGCGTGCGCCACCACGTCCGGCTTCATTGTATGTTTTGATGAACAGAAGTTCTTCATTTTTAATAAGGTCTAATTTTCAATATTTTCCTTTGTAACTGGTACTTTTATATCCTTTTAAAAATCTTTGCTCATCCCAGGGTCATGGAGATCTTGTTGTATGTTAATCTTTCAAAGATTTATTGTTTTATTTTTCACATTTAAACAGATTCCCTTTAGGTATCCAACATTTAATTAAGCACACTAAATTTGTCCAGAATTTATTTTATGTATGGAATCGAGGCTCATGTTTTTCTATGTAGATATTAAACTAACCCAAATCAATCTACTTTTTAAAATCCTTTCCTCAAAATAGTTTAATATTGCATTTTTGTAGAAGGTCAAGTAACTGTATATATGAAGGTTTGTTTCTGGGCTCCTATTCTGCTCACTGGTATATTTGTCTCCCTTTGTGACAGTACCAGACTGTTATAGAGCTTTGTGGTAAGAATTGATAACTTGTGGCATACGTCATCCAACTATAATCTTCTTCAAGGTTGTCTTGGCTATTCTAGATTCATTACTTTTCCATGAAATTTTCAAAATCAGGTTATCAATTTTCATTTAAATAAATGCTAGTGGAATTTTTATTGGAATTGCATTAAATCTCTAAATCAATTTACGGTGAATAGACATCTTTTTACATTGCATTTTCAAGTTCTTGGAAATGGTACATCTCTTATTTTTCTTCTTTCATTTACCTCAAGAATATTTTGTAGTTTCTGTTTATAGATTTTCGATGTTTGAAAGATATATACCTAGGTATTTATTGCTTTTGATGCCATTATAAAAAATATCATCTCGTTAGAAATGTATTTATTTGCATGCCTTTTGCTACTCCATAGAAAAACAGTAGCAGTTTTGTATATTTACCTTGTATTGGATGACTTTATTAATTCACTTATCACTAAGGCTGGTCTTGAGCCTCCAGTCCTCCTGTCTCAACCTCATAAGTACTAGAATTATAGCTACATATCACCATGCCTGGCCTTTGATAGTCTTTTATTGTGGAATATTATGATTAAAATTTTAATATTAAATAAAACAGCATTGCTAGGAAAAAACTCCATTTGGTTATGACAAAATTGATTTGCTAATATTTTGTTTGGGATTTTTTTAATCATATTTACAAAAGAAATTGTTTTCTAAATTTTACTTTTTTGTAGTATTCTTGCTAGGTCTTAATTTCAGGATTATGCTGGGCACATAAAATAATTAGTAGATGTTTTTTCTTTTTCTATTTTTCATCTTTTCTTCTGGGGAATGGCTTTTTGGAGTTTTGAAATAAAGTCAAGGGTGTTTATAAAGGACTCACTTTAGAAAGTCTAAATTCCAGTTTTTCCTCAGTACAGTCAGATTATCGAAATATTACTACTTTTTTAGTCTTTTAGCACTGTAATCTGATGAGTTTGGTAATGAGGATTGAACCAAAGACATTCTATCTCCAAGCTATACTCCTAACCCCTTTCTATTTATTATTTTGAAATAGAATCTCACTAACTTGGAAAGGGTCTCATTTAATGGCTGAAACTGGCCTCAAATCTATGATCTTCCTGTTTCGGTCTCCCACATTCTAAGATTGCAGGCATACACCACTGTGCCTGTATGCTATATGCCTTGCGCTGTATATAAGCAGCTCGGAAGTCATCAAGTGACTCATGGGGAAACCGCACACTGAACACTGCAACTTTCTCATCACAAAGGGCTTTCGTGTTCTAGTTGTCTTCATAGTTCTAAATTCCAGTATTACTGGCTTTTGTCTCTCTTTCCCAGTGAAGGTGCTGAAGCTCCAGGTTGCTGCTTCCTTCCCAGCCTGTGTCCCAAGTCCTGAGGGGTAGGAGCAGCAGCGGACACAGGATTCATTTCAGTATTTTCCTTTATGGAATCTAAGCCCTTACAATCCTGACTGCCTAGATTACACTCTAATGAGACCATAAAGATGCTTTTGTTTGTTTGCTTTGTATTTTATCCAGCTTTTATAGTTGACATCAGCTGAGAGGTTAGTCTGATGAGAGCTACTCTATCATAACGATCAGAGTCACTCAATAGAGCTCTAAACCAGACAAGCCTGTGGCATCACCCCTTCTCCCCCACCCCCAACCCCTACCCCCCCCCACACACACACACACAAACTCTCTACCATTTCACATCTGGAAGCAAGCTGCTCTGTTGCTGAGGTCAGGAGTTGGTGCCCCAGTCAGGGGCAGAATGTAAGCCTCTCCTCCCTCTCCTGAGCCCCCTAACCACTCCCTGGTTGGGAATCATCTTCATGGTATGCTGGTGTTGCCTCCAGATAGAGCCCTTTTTGTCATGATATTCATATGATTATTCATTGGGGCATAATTCTACTCAAACTAGAGTTCTCAAATTTGCTCCAGTGACACTAAAACAGGAGGTACTCCATGACATAGTAAGTTTGTTTATTTGTTTTTCTGTTCAAATAGCTACTATTTCCTCCTAAACAGAGGAAAGATAAGTACTACTTCATAAATCAGAAATACGAATCTACCAGCTGAGCAATAGCAATGCATAAACCAAAGATTGATTCATTACCTGGGACTTCAGCAGGCATAGTATTTCAAGAAATGTTAATAGCATAAATTTCTTCCACATGGGCCCAAACCCACGTCTTGCTAATGTTAAACACATACAGTCAGAAATTTATAACGGAGTCAAGACAGCTCCTCTAAACAATCTATTCCCTGATCTTTTTTTTTTTTTTTTTGGAAGAATCCAAATAAGCAGTGTCATATATTGAATTTTAAAAGGTTTAATTACTTATCAACTGAAATACTATTCTGTCACTCTGCATTAAGATCTACATGGAAATAGGTTGGCCTAATCTATAATAAAAACCTGGGGTTTTTTTCATTTAAAAAATTAACTCTAGCAGGGTATGGTGGCACATTCCTGTAATCCCACTACTTGAGAGGCAGAGACAGGAGGATTGCAGGTTCAAGACCAGCCTCAGCAACTTAGAGAGAGCCTCAGCAAATTAGCAAGACTCTTCTTCCAAATAAAAAAATAAGAGCCAGGCGTGGTGGTGCACACTTATAATCCCAGCATTTGGGAGACTGAGACCAGAGGATCCAGGTTTGTGGCCAGCCTCAGCTACCTAGTGAAGCACTCCGCAACTTAGTGAGACCCTGTTTCAAAATAAAGAATAAAAAATAGGGCTGGGGGTATAGCTCGGAGGTAGAATGCCCCTGAGTTCAATCCCCAGTACCCCCCTAAAAAAAAAAAAAAGAGAGAGGGCTGGGGGTGTAGCTCAGAGGTAAAATATCCCTGGGTTCAATCTCCAGCAACACATACAAACACACACACACACACACACACACACACACACACACACACTTAAATCTGAGCTTCTTGTTTGCTAAATTCTACAATAGAAAAACATTGACATATTGAAAATGACATTGAAAATCTTAGTGGCATTTAATTTCTGAGTGTCATGCAAAGGGATATAAATGGAGGGTATGAGGTCTTAGGAGAAAATATAATTATTGACCTTGACCAAGAAGGTATCTGGTCCCTGGATTGAAGTTATTTATTATTGTTAAGTCTTTCTCCTTGGAGCCTCTATTCTTTCTTCACATCTTTGCTGTCCTCCAAGAGCTTTTTTTTTTTTTTTCTTTTCCAATACTTACTTCCAAGCTAAAACCTCAGTTACACACACACACACACACACACACACACACACACACATATGTATTTTTTTTAACTTGGAAACAGGGTCTGGCTAGGTTGTTGAGAGTCTTGCTATATTGCTGAGGCTGTTCTTAAACCTGTGATCCTTCTGTCTCAGCACCCTAAGTATGAGGATCATAGGCATGCATCACCACACTAAGCTAATTTTTGAGATTGGAGAATACTGAATATGACTGATCTGAACTGCTTTGCCACAGTAGTTCACTCATGCTGATTCAGCTTTAAATGGTCAGCTTATTTGTGATTTAGCCCTGATTTAAAAAAAAAAAAATTTTTTGCTCTCATGAGATTCTGGACATACTTCCCCAAAATATGATGCCTTGGAAAGTGTGAAAACTTTGATTGCGTTCAACACAGTCATCGTGTTACAAAAATAGCAAGCTGAACACCATCAAAATACAATAGTAACTGATCTCCCCTTCTCTTGAACGAGTGAGCAGATGATTAGACACTGGAGTCAGCATCTCGGGATGGATCCCAAGGAGCGGTGTCTGGCTGCTGCCCCTGAGCGCAGCCATGCTGTGTTTGGGTTGTGGTGGAGGCTTTGAAGTGTGGCTTGGCATCTCCTTCCTTCTGTGGCTCTCTCACCATTCAAATATGACAGATTTGGTAAAATACTAGTTAGCTAGAGTCTTTCCACTGGGTGTTTTGTGTTTTTGTTTCCTGGCTTTTTTACTTTTTTTTTTTTTTTTTTGCAGTACTAGGGATTGAACTCAGGGGCATTCTACCTCTGAGCTATACCCCTAGTCCTATTTTTTATTCTTTATTTTGAAACAGGGTCTCTCTAAGTTGCGGAGTGCCTCACTAGGTAGCTGAGGCTGGCTGTGAACCTGGATCCTCCAGTCTCAGCCTCCTGAATGCTGGGATTACAAGCATGCGCCACCAGGCCCGGCTTCCTGGCTTTTTTTAAAAAAACGGTTTTTAGCTGGTGTTTATGAAGAGTGAGTACCTAGAACTGTGCCAGTAATGAAAGGAAATCTTATCTAAGAAAATGTGTTTTTTTTATAGAGCTGTGTCACATCATCCTTTGGGCCCTCTGCTGGAAAATAGAATCAAGTCTCAAATAATGCCTTCTAATTGTATCCTCTAGTGTTGTAGATGTAGGACAATACTGTATCATACCTCTATGAACGTAACTATCTCCCGCCTGCTTTATGACGTGTATAGTGACTGTGCTTCATTGGGGCTGTTTCTAATGATGTTACTCTAGAATGTTTTCTTTCCAGATGATGATTGAGAAGCTAATAAAAATGGTGCCAGGTATCACAACAGTAACAGAACTTTGCTGTTTTCTGGGGTTTTGTTTTTACCTTTCTCTCTTTTTTTTAATGGAGTGTGCTGGATATCTCTACAATTTTGTTCAGATGACTGCATAACCTGGAAAAACTGTTGCTGCTATTGATACATAACATACTGCTATTATTGGTCTTCTTATATAAATATAAATATATGTATATATACATATATATATATATATATAATTTGAATTTTTGGAAACTTTAGCTGTGCTGTCAACTTTGGGAAAAGTATCCCAGTTTACTGTGTTGAGTTGGCATTGTACAGAAATTAACAGCCGTATTGGTCTAGAAACATTAAACTTATTTTTTTTCTATTTGTACAGGGGTAATGCATTGTATTAAACATGTAAGGTCTTATCTATGTGGGTTTGATTACAGAAACTAATAAAGTATTCTCTAAATAATAAAAAAAGAAACTGAAAACTGCAAAAGCAGAAAGATCTCCTAACCTTCTCTCTTGAAGACCTTCATGTGACAGGTGCCCTGCCTTGCACTTGGAGGAAAAGAATAAAGACAGATGCCCAAGGGAGACTCAAAATCTACAAGTCACTGTTGCCTATTTATGGATTCAATATGGGGGGAAAAAAGTATTCCCTTATAGAACTTCCAAGACACTGGACAATAGAAGAAAACAGAAAAAAGGGAAATTAGTTTCTCTAACACCTGAAACATCAGTCAATAAATGTAGGCTACTACAGACCCATGTTCCAAAAATCCCTGCTCTTAAACACTGGACTAATTAAGAAACAATTAAAATACTAGCCGTGGAAAAACACTAACACACTTCCCAAAACCTGGGGACTTTCTCTCAAGTGTGACAGCAGTCATTGATGATGCACAGTTTTTAATTTTCTTCATAAAACCTGAGACAATACATCATAAGTATTCATTGGTTGAATTTTTTTTGTGTGTACTCAGAATCAACTCTATGCAAATTATCTTACAGAGCACACTTTCGTTTTTATTTTTGTACTAAAGATTGATCCTGGGGACAAACTCTCTCTGAGCGATACCCCCAGCTCTATTTTATTCTTAATTTTGAAATAGGATCTCACTAAGTTGCTAAGGCTGGCCACAAACCTGCGATCCTCCTGTCTCCACCTCCCAAGTATTGGGATTATAAGCATGGGCCACCATGCCTAGCTTTCAGAGCACACTTGCTGCTCCATCTGAAAATGGAAACTATTCAAATACTCTTTTGTTCATACATGAAGCTGTCTGTATTTCATGGTGGGGGGCAGAGGGAAACACACGACAAATGCTGTGCGCATGTATGTTTTTATCACTCTGAACCTCACTATGATGTATAATTACAATGCATCAATGAATAAAAAAGTAAAAAAGAAGGAATTGAAAAAAATTTAAAAAGAAAAAAGGATGTTTTCTGATCTCTCGGGGGTGCAGCAGAGGGTAACACTATTGATGTGGGAGTACTATTAACCTCAGGAAAGACAAAACTGTAATTCACGCTACATATTTCTTCCCAGAGCATTCTTCTGCAAATGACTCAGAAATTATCTGTGAGTGATTCACAGAAATTCTTGAAGTTATGTGGGCTGAGTTAGTGCTGCCAGACATTCCAGTCAAGAGCTTAAATTAGTACCTTGGAGTTGACAGTCAACCACACTGAACTTCTACAGCCTGACTTGGGTAAAGAAGGTGCCTGTTTCTGAAACTTCAGCAATAGGTTGATTCCCCAATGCAGGTGAACATGTAATAAAATAAATAAATAAAACTCAAGCATATAAAAGGAGATGAAGATTGCCTCACTAAATGAGAAGTTCTCAATGGTGCTCTGGAAGGAGTCCTGCTCATGTATATACCCGAAGTGTTTTCAAATAAACTTTACTATGTTTCCTTCTCTTTTCATTTTCAAATTACTTGAGGCTTAAAAGATGATGTGTTTTGCTCTTTTTCTTCCACTTTTTGATGCAATTTTTTGGGGGGGTAACTTATTTTTGTGTTATTCAGTCTAAATAAATTGTGCAAGCCAGGGCCCCCCTCCTAATGGGTTGTTCCAGGTGGTTTGCTTTCAGAACATTCCACACTGCTTTCGAAGAATGTCCAGCTTCTCTCAACTTTAGATCGTTGTGACTAAAACAATGCCAGGCACATACCAGTGACTCAATTATAATCAATTGGTATTAACTACTTCTGCATTATCAGTAATATAGATATTGACATATCTATATTAATAACATAATATAGCTATATAGTAATATTAGTAATACAGATATTAATATATCTATAGATATTAGATATTAAAATACCTATATTAATAAAAAAGCAATAACTAAGGAGAAGAGTTATTAGAAAAAAGCAGAAATATTTGTTATTAAGAGAAACAAAATATACAAAAGTAATGAATACACGAAGGTTCATGATTGTCACAATTTTGGTCTTATTAAATAAACTTTGAGAGACCATTGATTTGGATTGAGCTCCTGCACTAGACCCCAACTGACCAAACCAAAACGGAGTCACTCATATTGAGATTCCACATCATCAAAATGAAACTGAAGCTGTTTACTTATAAGTTGGGCATGGTGGTGCATGCCTGTACTTGAGAGGCTGAGACAGGAGGATCACAAGTTTGAGACTAGCCTCACCAACTTAGCAAGTCCCTGAGCAACTAAGCAAGACTCTGTTTCAAAATTAAAAATAAAATATGGCTGGGGGTGTAACTCCAGAGGTACAAAGCCCCTGGGTTTCATCACCAGTACCAAACAAACAGTAACAACAGGAAAGGAAACAACAACAACAACAAAAACAGGAGATTCACAGCAACCAATCAAAAGGAATCCAGTCATCATGGGGAGTCCCCTCTGCTTCAATCCACATAAGGAACATAACAAGAAGTTTCATGATACTAGCCGATCCACTTTTGCATTGTACTGCTTCCGTGTTCCTGCTCAAGCTATCTCACAAAAATAGACTGTTCTGTCATACCTCGTGGAATTCCTGTCTGTTTTGTAGACAGGATGCTACTTGATTCATGAATCACAAATAAAAGCCAATCAGATCTGCAAAACTCAATTTGCTTTTCAACAGTTTCAGCACGTGTATAAGATACATCATAGTTGCTCTGTGGAACTGAAATTCTGATTAAAAGACAAGATCCTTTGTCAGAAGAATATTTTAATATAAGAATCTTATTGTAATTATTTGTAGTAACATCAAAAGCTATTCTCATATCTACTAGAAACATATTTAGGTATGTACATGGATTCTGCAATACATTTATTAGTAAATCTATGGTAATAAGCATACTTTTCTTTTTTTAAAGAAACTATTTAGAAGGGTCGATAGTTTGTGACTAGGAAAGAATTATTTCAGATCTAATTGTTAAATATTAAGAAATAAAAAATGATATTTAAGGAAATAAGAGAAAATGTTTTGAAAAAAATATAGCACATTTGAAAACAAAATTTCAAAACAAAGCATTTTACCTTTTTATTATAATGAGAGAGGCTTTGGTTTGTTTTTTATAGGGGAATTTCATTTATAGTAAGCTATCTCTAGATTCTAATGCATGTAATATATGGCATAGTAGGTGTAAAAGTCAGAGGTTTCCACATCTGTTTTATTGTCCTTAATTCTTGCAGAAGGGCTGTCAGTAAAGATGTCCAGACTCCTGGGCTTGATTTTATGGAAACTACAAGCTCCTCAAATTAGATACTTAACTCATAAAACTGATGCATTTCTAGTTGGGAAGTTTCACAAGCATTCACAAGGATTCAACTGCAGTGGTTTATTCAAGCAGAAATCTCTTGAATGGCAGACCTATCTTTGATCACTGCCAGTGACAAGAAGCGTACTACTTTGCAGAATGATCACTGTTAAACCACCAGCTTAATAAATAATATAAATGATGGGGTATATGACACACCACCCCAAAGTCTGACAGCTTGGCATTTGAGGAAACAGCAGAAGCAAAAAGGTCTCTTCGACCGTCTCCCAACCCTTCTCCTCTGAATCAGGCCATAAAACCTTAAGTCCAGAGGTGCCCACACTATACCTGGAGAAAAGTAATATCATTATCCTCAAAGACACAGACACACCAAGAATAATCTGAACCAAACAGTCCTCAGTTGGTCCCTTCCAGTTTCTTACCATCAGGTCTTACCCTCTTGTCCTCCAGCCACATTCCTCATGAATGTCCTATGTTTATCAAAACTCAACATAAAAATGCACAGGTTTACCTGTTTCTTTCATTTCCAAAGTCACATGTGTCATGTAAAACTTGTATGCTTTCCTCTCATTAATCTGTCTTTTTTTTAAAATAGGGTCCTCTGCCATGAACTTAAGATGGAAGGAAAAATGAATCCTCTTACTTGTACTCTCAGTCTCTTCATTCTTTCTTTTAGAATCATAGATAATATATTGAATCCCCTGACCAAATTAATTCCCTCAAACATTAGAAGAAAGCTCACTGTAACTGAATGTGGTGGCACATGCCGGTAATCCCAATACTTAGCAGAAACAAGAGGATCATAGTTTCAAAGACAGTCTCAGCAAGTATTGATACTCTCAGCAATCCAATGAAACCACTTCCAGACAAAAAATAAAAAGGGCTAAGGGTGTATCTCAGAGGTAGAATTCCCCTGGCCTCAATCCTCAGTATGCCAGGAAGGGATAGCAATGCTCATTCTTATAGAAGTTATTGTTTTTTGTTTTTTTTTTGCGGTACTGGGGATTGAACTCAGGGGCATTCTACCTCTGAGCTATACCCCCAGCCCTATTTTTTTTTTCTTTATTTTGAAACCAAGTCTCACTAAGTTGAAGAGTGTCTCACTAGGTAGCTGAGGCTGGCCGCGAACCTGGATCCTCTGGTCTCAGCCTCCCGAATGCTGGGATTACAAGCGTGCACCACCACGCCCGGCTCAGAAGTTATTGTTTTTAATACAATTATTTATAATGTTATTTACATGGGCAATTCATATAAATATTAAATATATATTTATAATGATAACTAACATAATTATTCTTATTCTTATCATCATTATTGCTATAGCAAGTATTACTGAGGTTAAAACACCCAGGTACTTCCTCTGCATTTGACTGACTTCAGGGCAGTATCTGGCGATGAAGCCAGATGTCTAGGGTTGAGGAAGGCAAGGCTTTTGTTACTAATAGAGAGACAGCCAGGTGGGAGCAAAGAAACCTCCAGAAAGCCAGCTCTCTCAGATGCAATCATTGCCTGCCCCCTCCCCTTGCCACATGCATAGCATTCTTCTGATCTCCAAGGCCTGTGCAGGTCCCCGCTCCTGAGGTTTATTTTGATAAATGCTTCAAACCAGGCAGTGCCAAGAACCTGGATTCCTTTGCTTTTCAAATTCCAAACTTCTACTTGCAGAAAGAATGCTTAGATCAGAGCTCAGGGATGAAAAGTTCTAAGTTAAGCATGCTCTTCTCTTCTTAACCTATTGTCTGCTCTATTTCCCACCTGTGAAGGGTTGGAAGAAAAAATACTTGCAGATAAAGACTGTTGTCAATCATTAGTGAAAGATTAAATAAGATTTAGCAAATACTCATTTTATCTTGGAAAGCAGGGTTATGATGGAACTGCCTTTGTATCTAAGACCAACAATGTTCTTGAAGGAATTATATGTATTTTAATAAAATCATCCTACAAAGTAACATAGCTCAAGTTCCTTACTGTATTTCTAAACTCTTTACTTTCACTTATCAAAATAAGTTACACCTGGCTATTGTAGGGAGAAACTAATATTTCTTGAGTACTGTACCTGCTAAGTACAGTACGGTTTACTTATGTTTCGCTATTTAGCAGAGAAAACCTGTATCATTTTCCAAATCAGAAAACTGAGACCCAAAGAAGTGAAAAAAATTTGCCTAAGTTCCTAGTGTTAACAGAGGAGATGAGATTCAAATTGTGTGATTTAAAAGCCAAGCTCCTTAGTAAAAACTACAAAAATTCTGAGAATATTTCAATTATGGTGTTGCTAGAGAGCTTTCATTAAACAGACCATATCCAGGGGAGAGCATCCTAGGGCACATGATGTACTTACACAATTATATCAAGATCACTCACTGAACTGAACTTGAGAGGGAGGGAGGGCGAGGGAGCGGGGTGGGAATTGGGGAAAGGGTCAGATGAGAAATGTGTGCACATTTGTCTTCATCAATTTGTACCTAACAAAAATGTATATATACAAGGCACAAATTATTACAATAAAAAAATAAATAAAATAAAAAAGCAGACCATATCCACAGCAACTTACCAACAATTTTCCACACTTTGTGCCTCAAAGAGAATATATTTTTGAAGCTTGAGAAATGATGTAGTATCTGCATTTAATCTTCCACTCTTGTTCATTTGCTAGTTTATATTTTTATTCACTATAGTTCCTCAGTATAATATAGGCTCCATGGAAACCAGGCCAGTCTCTATTTCATTGCCTATGACAATTCCTGCTGCTGAGAAAAAAAAAAAAAAAAAAGACTCGTAAATAGTTTTAATTCAATGAATGATTAGTACATTTCAAATAGGTCTGGTTCCATAGTTTGAGTGTTGAATGGCCCTCCTCCAAAGGCCCGTGTGTTAAAAGCTTGGTCCCCAGAGAGACACTACTGGGATGGAGGAGCCTTTGAGAGGTGGGGCTCTATGGGGAGATCCATAGGTCACTGGGGTGTGTTCTTGAAGAGGATTGTAGGAAGCGACCCCTTCCTCTCTCTTTTGCTTCCTGGCCATTGGTTGAATGGTTTTGTTCCACATGTACTCCCATCATGATGTGCTACCTTGCCACAGGCCCATAGCAATGAAGCCAATTGATCATGAACTGGAACAAAACTGTGAGGCAAAATAAACCTTTTCCCTTTATAAGTTAGTCATCTCTAGTATTTTGTTGTAGTGATGGAAACTTACTAATACTCCCAGGATGGTAAGTTATTAGAAAGCCAATTCTCACTTTCCCTCTGGTAATGAAGCATGATGGTAATAGTTCCAATATCTTGTGGAATTTCTCATTGTGATACATATGGTACAAAAGAAATCTTTCCTTCGAAAAGTATAAGTAGCTGTTTCATTAAGTTCAGACAGTGTTATCATTAGCTATGATTTTAACACATACTAAATTTAAGCTATTGAATCCTTAAGAGTTCTTTAACATTGTAGGGTATATTAAATAACTTCTAAAGAGGTTGTTTTCAAAGTTCCTTTGATTAATGGTAACAATAGAAGCAGCAATGCTGCAATGATGTAACGTGTATTGCTTTAGACTTGACATCAGGTTCCTCTTACAGGTTACTTCTTTTTTAGTGAGCTCAGTTGGTTAGAGTTTACTATAATGAGGCCTTGATCATAGGTTCAAACCCCTGGTGAAACAATTAGCTTATGTTTATTTCCTGGACACAAGATTAACTTGGAGCCACAGCCAGCCCCCTTTACTGTGGTTCTGTGCTTCTCTAATATGGTTTCTCTAACAAAAGTCACTCACTAACTTTTCTGTTATTGTTCTTTAAGAGAAATAATGGGGGGTCTCTCTTTCTTCTTTTCTTTTTCTAAATAGTCTTGCATATTAAATTGCAGAAAAACCAGAGACATAATCACACAAAGCAAAGCAATACTTAGGAAAGAACAACTAGAGAATGATCTCTCTATAAAATCTCCACTTCACATACACATTCTGCAAAGAATTATATTGCTAACTCTTTGACTATTGGTTTAATACATTTTCTAATTAGAACTATAAATGGTAAAATGAGCAATCTAGAAATAAGCTTATAAATAACCAACTGCCTCACATAAAATTAAGCATGAAAAAAACTAAGGTTCCTAATGACCAAAAGTAACCATTGGGAATAAAACTTCCACTGTAACACATTAGCAAAGAGTTTACCATGATGAGAAAATAGCTATTTAAGTTATGCAATGGGTGAATACACAGTTAACATAAATTTTACACATAGACTCTTGGGAAAGTATTAGTGACTTTATTTGCAATAACAAGGAGGCATCTCATTAATTGGAACATTTAGGTCCTGGAGGAGATCAATTCCAAGAGACACACAGCTGAGCAGTCTACTTTTAATAAGGACATATTCAATCTAAATTAAGAGCTGAATGAGAAGTTGGAACTGAGTCTAGTCCTCAGAAACACTACTCCTTTTCCTGGAAAAATATGAGGCCTTTAAAATGACTCCAGATCACATTCATTTGCTGAACCAAATACCAAATGTTCATTTAAATATAATTTACTTTTTTTTTTCTTTTTTTGCAGTACTGGGGAATGAACCCAAGGACATTCTACCTCCAAGCTACAACCCCAACCCATTTTTTTATTCTTTGTTTTGAAGAAGGGTCTCACTAAGTAGCTGAGGCTGGCCATGAACTCAGATCCTCTGGTCTCAGCCTCCCAAGTACTGGGATTACAAGAGTGTGCTACCACATCCAGAGTAATTTACTTTTCTTATTTGAATCTCTAAAGAGTGGATGATTCCACAATTTATCAAGCTGAAATAATAATAGGAAAAATGTTCCCTCTAGAAACTAAATAGTGTTGCCCTTAAATATGCCAAATCTGCCATATAGGAGGAGATAGGTTAGCCTCAACGAATGCATGAATCACAAATGAGTATGTTGGTTGCTTTTGTTGCTGCAATATCATCTTGGCTAAGGTAGCCATAATTTAGGAAAAAAATCCTCTAATACATTACTTTTAATGTAAGTTGTTCTCTAGCTTTTCAGTCAGTGTCCCCCCCCCCCCCCC
>PVLC010036704.1:0-15675 GCA_004027655.1 Graphiurus murinus | reverse complement strand
AGTTGGATGTGGTGGCACACACTTGTAAACCCAGTACTTGGGAGGCCGAGACCAGAGGATCTGGGTCGTGGCCAGCCTCAGCTACCTAGTGAGGCACTCTGCAACTTAGTGAGACCCTGTTTCAAAATAAAGAATAAAAAATAGGGCTGGGGGTGTAGCTTGGAGGTAGAATTCTGCTGAGTTCAATCCCCAGTACTGCAAAAAAAAAAAAAAAAAAAAAAAAGATATAAAGCAAATAATAGAAGAATGAGCCATCAAATAAAATATCTATAAAGGGGGTATTATTGGCTACCTACTGAAATGTAGCAAACTACCCCAAACTTAGTTGCTTCAAACAATACACATGGAGGTAATATCAGCAAGATGGCAGAGTAGGTGGTCCTGCGCTCATATCCCCCTATGACAAGAATTTTGTACCCACCCACAGAAAAAAGGTTTCTTTGTGGGAGTCTTGGGATTTAGGCAGGAGAGTGTGAAACCTCCGTGGACTCCAAGGCCAAGTACTTTGCACAGGGACAACAGGCACGATGTCTTGAGGGCTTCTAGGGGTCATCAAGACCCCGCCAATCACAGGCTCCCAGTCTTTTATTTGAGAAGGGAGCCCTAGGGAAGCTTGCTCATACACAGCTACTTAGGGAATTGTGCCCCAGGATTCATGTTCAGGTACCAGGCACTCAGGCCACTGCAGCTATGGCTCAAGTGGACCCAGGTACAACTCAGGTCAGCAGCAGACCCTGGCATCATCCATGTGGTTCTGGTTTTGCAGGCATGCAGAATGCAAGGTGGTGTGATACCAGGGAGTTTTCCACTAAGACTTAAAAGGAAAGCCTGGAAGGATAAACAGTGTGTGGCAGTCAGAGTCCCTGTAATATGGCCTTGAAAGGGCAGTGTGTGAAACTGAGAGTGAAGCAGAAGCTGCAAGGGAGATCCCAGCAAGCCTGAGATGCCATGAACATGGACCACCTGCTGAGCGAAGCCATAGGCAGTGAGCACAGCCAGCCCAAGACAGTGGCCATGTGGGCTGCAGCCAGCAAGGCCAGAGGGGTGGGGTTGTCCAAGCCCTTGAGGGCTCACATCCTGCCACTGTGTACCTGGGATGCTAGACATGGAACTATGGGGCCTTATGTTCACCCTGCTGCATTTTGATCATGCTTTCGTCCAATTCCTCCTTGCTACTTTCCTCTTCTTCCCATTTGGATTGGGAATGTTTAACCTGTGATATTACATCTTGGAATTACATAACTTTTTAAAAATTTTATTTTTCCAGGGGCTCACAGCTCAGTTTGCCTCAGTCTTGGAGATGACTTTGGACTTTAAATTTTGATCAATACTGGAACAGTTAAGACTTAGGGACTCTTGGAGATGAACTAAGTGGATTTTGCAGTATGAAGTGGACAGGAACCTTTGAAGGTCAGGGTGGAATTTTATGGTTTGGATCTTAAATATCAACCAGAGGCCCAAATGTTAAAGACTTGGTCTCTAGCTTGTGGCACTACTGGGAAGTGGTGGAACCTTTAGAAGGAAATTAGGTCGCTGGGGGCATGCACTTGAAGGGTATATTAGGACCCCAACCCCTTCCTCTCTTTTTGATTCTTGGCCATCATGAAGTAAACAGTATTGCGTTACAACAAGCTCTTTGCCATGATCTTCTGCCTTACCACAGGACCAAATGCAATGGAGCCAAATGCAATTTCAGCCAGGGCTGAAATCTGTAGACTCATGAGCCAAAATTAATCTTTTTTCCTTATAAATTTCTTATCTCAGGAATTTTGTCTTAGGCTGACTAATTTATTCACTCAGCATGATGATAAAGACTATATATGAAAATGTCACAGCTAACATCATACTCAATTGTAAAAGACTGAATGAAGGCTTTCCCTCTGAGATCATGAGCAGGACAAGGATGTGTGCTTTTTCCACTTCAACATAGTACTGGAAGTTCTAGCTAGAGAAATAAGGCAAGAAAAAAATTAAGCCAAATGCATCCAAATTAGAAAGGAAGAAATAAAATCAATTTCTGTTCATAGATCATATGATCTTATAGGTGGAAAATCCTAAAGATTCACTATATACAGTGTTAGAACTAATAAAAATTAATAAAACTACCATATAAAATACAACACACAAAAGTCAGTGGCATGGTGGTGCAAACCTGTAATACCAATCTGTGGGAAGCTGAGACAGGAGGATCACAGGTTTGCGACCATATTCAGCAATGTAGTGAGACTCTTGCAACCTAGTGAGATCCTGTTTCAAAAATGAAAAATAAAAAGTCTTGGGAGTGTAGATTGATCCTGGGTTCAATCCTAGTAACACACACGCGCACACACACACACACATACATACCTGCCAGTTTCAGTTGCATTTCTATATAGACCAGTGAAATAGAGAGCACAGAAATAAACCCTTACATAAAAATAATCAACTTATTTTTGGCAAGGTGCCAAGATGAAGAAAGGGCAATCTCTTCAACAAATGGTGATGAAGAAATTGGATATCCACATATGACATACTTAAGTTTGACCTTTATCCTGTACCATTTGCACAAAATTTACTGAAAATGAGCCAGAGCCCTAAAGGTAACAGCTAAAACTGTAAAATCTTTAGAAGAAAAGTAATGTGAAAAGCTCCATGACCCTGGATTTGGCAATGATTTCTTGGATATGACACCAAAAGCATAAGCAACAAAATAAAAAATAGATGCATTGGAGTTCATAAAAATTTAAAACTTTTGTGCATCAAAAGAATTTACTTAGAAAGTGAGAAAATAATCTACAAAATGGGAGAAATTATTTGCAATTGTATGTTCAATAAGGGACTTACATCCAGAATATGAAAAGAAACTTGACAACTGAACCAAAACAAATAATTCAATTGAAAAATGGGCAGAGGACATGAATAGATATTTCTCTGAAGAAGATATACAAATGGGCAATTAGCACATGCAAATAAGATAAATATCAATAGTCATCAGGAAATGCAAATCAAAACTATAATGAGATATCACTTCACACTTGTTAAGATGGCTATTATTTTTTTTAAATAGAAAATATGCATAGGCAAGGCTATGAAGAAATTAGAACCACTGGGAAGGATGGGATTTGCCAATGTTCGTGGGTTACCAAATTTACCTAGACTAGCTCTTCATCCTAGGGAACCTAGGAGGTGATAAATGATAATCAAGTACTGAGTCTACTAAAATAGCTGTACAACATTGTGCTGTTGGGGATGGATGCATTTGGTGCTCAAATGCCACACCCTCACTTTTCTGTGTTTGCATAGATTTTGTTGGATGAATGCCTCTCAGTTTGCTGTAAGTCCTTTAATCAATCTCCAGGTGTCGCGCGCTTGAGTCTGTCCAGCGGAGAAAAACACACGACAACCAGGTTCCTTCTGCGAGAAGCTTTACTCAGGATTGCTTATCTTCATGCGGGTAATGGCGGCGGCGGCCCAAACCCAGAACAACAGAGGCTTATATGTCTGCTTCTGGCCAATCAGGATCAGGCACGTATCTGTACTCTAATTGGCCAGGAAACTAAGCCTGCTCACCAGCTAGCATTGCTATCAAGCAACAACACCATATTAGGAGTTGTTTACTGCACGTAGGTACTTCCTCCAGTCGCCATCTTTAGGGCGCAGCAGCTTCACCGCTCCCAACATCCAGGGACTTCACAAATGATTGTCTTTGCAAATTTTGACCGGCTTAATAGATGTGTCTCTGGGGAAGAGGCTTCCCTAGGCTCCTCAGACCACAATTAAAGAAAGTTTGTCCTTTATCTGTGTTTTGATAGCTTATATTCTTTTCCTGGGATTCTCCATATGTTTATTCATTTTATCTATATTTTAATAAAGATTTTTAAGTCATTATTTTTTAGTCCTACTATCAGTTCCAATTTGCTGATTATTGTATGCTGTTTTAGTTCCCAATTATTATTAGAATCTTTCTCAACTCAGAAATCTAGAAAGTTTCTATCAATTGATACAATTGATAAAGGCTTATCTTCTTCCAGAGGAGTAAGGTGAGGAAAGTAGTAAGTGGTAAAAAATACAAATCTTTCTTTTGAGTGCACTAAGTGGTGGAATAAAAGACCTAAAGATATCTTGGGGTCTGTTTCAGATCAATTTTCTCTTTCTCTCATTCATTTTTATGTTTTTCTTTAGTGGTCTGCAACCCAAGTCCATCTTAGAACTAGAGACAGGGCAATGGTGGGAGGTAGAGTATCAAGAAACGAAGCCAGCTGTTGAGAACTGCTCAAACCCTAGAGAGCACTTGTCCAACCTCCCCAGATGACTGACAGGAAAACTGAGGCCCAGGATAAGAGCGACTTGCTTGGTATCACATGGTGAGGTGGGGACTAGCATCACTCTGGTGTTCTTCCAGTGATATAACACTCCCTCCCAATAACCCATCCCAACAAGGAAGGGTAAGTGTGGCTTAAAAATATGCAATGGATTTGGCCTTAGTTTTCTCCTCTCTTGGCTCCCTATTGGCTTTTTTTTTTTTTTTTCTTGTACTAGGGATTGAACCCAGGGCATCCTGCCTCTGAGCTACACCCCCAGTCCTATTTTATTATTTTTATTTTGAAATAGGCCCTAAGTTGTGGGCCTCACCAAGTTGCTGAGGCTGTTTTGAATCTGTGATCCTCCTGTCTCAGCCTCCCAAGTACTGGGATTATAGGCCTGCACCACTACGCCCAGCTCCTTATTGACTTTTAAGACTTATGACTGATGTGTGGCACATTTAAGCTCTGGCTGTGTTCTGATGTATTTGAAATATTCTAGTGTTTTCTATCCTTTCAGCCTTAGGGGAGCTAATAGAAACACACACAGGAAGCTAAGATGGGTGGAGTTATCAATAAGCAATTAATTTTTTTGGTGGTACTTGGGATTGAATCCAGGGGCATTCTACGTCTGAGCTACACCCACAGCTCTTTATTTATTTATATTTAAGCAGGGTCTTACTAGGTTGCTGAGAATCTTTTTAAGTTGCTGGGGCTGGTATTGAAACTACAATCCTCCTGTCTCAGCCTCTCAAGTACTGGGATTACACAGGCATGTACCACCATACTCAGCTCAGAAATTAACTTTAAATTGTTAAAAAAAGGAAGAAGGAAATAAAATGAGGAGATGAAAGAGAATAGCTGGAGATTGAGAGTTGCTACTTTAACAAGATGGGTGAGGAAGCCTTTCCAAAAAGAACAATGCTGTGTCCCATATCCTGTTGGTTGTTTCTTCTGGTTGGAATACTCTTTCTCCATATCTTCCCTTGGTTGGTTCCTTCTCAATGTTGTAATGTCTGAGTTCCCAACTCAAATGTTTCCTCCTTTAAATTTTTTAAAAAATTTTACTCCCATATTTTCCATAATTGTCACCAAGTATCATTCTCTTCACAAAACTTCTGTATATCCCTAATATATGACTTTGCTTCTCCTCTGCCTTCCTTAGAGGATAGGGGCTACCTTCCATGAAGATTCTCCAAGATCAATTCTTGGGATGTACCCTCAGGTTTTATTTCCCAGATCCAGCTACTGCTGATATCAGTGCCCTCAACTCTCTGTTTATGATAATGCTAAGAATTTTCTTACAGGTCTACACATCTTTTTGAGGTATGCCCTATTCTCTGTGGAGGTTCTCATGTAGGTAGAGTCTTACTTTGAAAGATAAACACTGAGACCCTGCAGGAAAAAAGCAGACAGAAAATGTGGAAGAAAATTTATGTGCAGAGATCACGTTTAGTCATACAGGTGTATCTACAACCCTTCCAGATGTGAGTTCTCCTTATCAGAGATGCTTACCTGAAGGTTCTCATGGGAGAAAAGACGAGCCACAGCAAAAAATGCTGTGGCATTATAGAGAACAGCAGGTACAATTTCCATGCTCTGATATAATACTTGCTCATACAAACTATCCCAGGCATGTCTTCCTCACTCCTCAAGGGATTTCCTTTGAGAACCACTTAGTTCTCAGAAGAAATGGTCCAGGCTTTAGGGAGGCAGTAACACTGCAACTCTGGAGACAGCATACAATGTTTTTATGTGCAAACACAGTTGTATGTGCTTGCAAGATGCAATAAGTGAAAAATAGTTAAAGTACTTTTAACATAGCCTGAGTTAGGCCAGCATACACAAGGATGGTGAAGATAGAAAATCCTCTGGACAATCAGAAGTAGAGCATCTGCAATGAAAATCAAGGTTAAAAGTATACACAATAGAATTAGCAGTCTACTGCTGGAATATAGCAGATAAAAGGGAAATATATCACCTAAGAACTGAGCAGTGCTAGGATTTCATATACAGATGAAGAAACAGAAACCGAGGCTTGAAAAGGGGTTCTTAAATTCACCAAATCTGTAATGGAACCAGGATTGAATCCCAAGGCCATGGGGCTTTAAAACTAGTTTTTTACCATATCAAATTTCTAGTGGGGTGCAGTAAAAGGGGGAAAGAGCAAGAAGTGTCAGTTCTAAGATTCTGGGTCCATATATTCACAGGCCAACTTATATTCTTAAAATAGAAAAAACACAAAAAACTCCATTTATTGTGTCCAATCAACCCATCTTTCTATTTCAGGAATTTTATTTTATTTTTTTGGTACTGGGAATTGAAACCAGGGGCATTCTACCTCTGAGCTACACCCCCAGCCCTCTTTTTTATCCTCTATTTTGAAACAGGGTCTCACTAAGTTGTGGAGTGCCTCACTAGGTAGCTGAGGCTGGCCGAGAACCCTTATCTTCCAGCCTCAGCCTTCCAGATGGTGGGATTACAAGCATGTGCCACCACACCTGGCTATTTTAGGAATTTTAAATCTACTTTTAGGGGTGAAGATCAATACTTCTCTTTCTTGCCACTCTGAGCTCTCCCATTTTTCCCCCAATAGGGAATAAATACAAGGTCAAAATTATGTGAGTCTAACATTAACAATACTATCACATATCTGATTATGTTTTACATCCTGATATATGGTATAACCAGGACCACAGAACTTAGAAACAGACTACATATGTAATTTGCAATTTTTCTAGGCTAATCATTTAGATCATGATTTTAAAAGTTTTATATACCACAGCAAAAATTGACTATCATTAAATGGTCATTATTAAGACTATTATCTCTGACAAAAATACTATACTAAAAACATGGTTTTGCTTATAAACTTTTTTTGGACAGATGTGTTCCCAAAAATCATCAAATACATGTATTTTGCAATATCTACTAACGCTTGAATTGACACCAAAGGCTTTTCTGTGGTCATTCCTTTCCTATGATCTCATTGTTATATGAATTCTTTGGTGTACAGTGAGTTGTGCCTTCTGAATGAAGGCTCTCCCATACACCACATATTGACATGGTATTTCCCCAGTGTGACTTTTCTAATGTAAAACCAGGTCTGACTTCTGGGAAAAGGCCTTTCCACATTCAGCACACATACAAGATTTCTCTCTTGTATGAATTTGCTGATGTCTGGAAGGTGGGACTTCTAAGAGAAGGCTTTTCCACATTTGGTACAGACATAGGGTTTTTCTCTAGTGTGAATTATGTGAATTATTTGATGCCTAATGAAATGTGTGTGTGTGTGTGTGTGTGTGTGTGTGTGTGTGTGTGTATGTGTTTTGTGTGGCACTGGGGATTGAACCCAGGGGCATTCCACCTTTGAGCTATACCCTTATCTCTATTTTATTTTTGACTTTGAAACAGGTCTCACTGAGTTGCAGAGGGCCTAACTAAGTTGCTGAGGCTGGCATTGAACCTGCAATCCTCATCTCAGCTTCCCAAGTATTGGGTTTACAAGCATGCACTACCATACCTGGCTAAGATGTGATTTTTGATAGAAGGCTTTGCTGCATTTATTGCATTCATTGGGCGTTTCTCCAGTGTGTGTTCTCTGGTGTATGATGAGCTGTGACTTCTGGCAGAACATCTTCCCACATTCAGTACATTCGTAGGGTTTCTCCCCAGTGTGAATTAACTGATGTATAATGAGTTCTGTTGTCCTGCTAAAGACTTACCCACATTGAGCATATCTGTAGGCTTCTCACCAGTGTGAATTCTTTTATGTGTTCTTAGGTGGAACTTCTCACAGAAGGCTTTCCCACATTTATTACATTTATAGGGTTTTTCTCCAATGTGAGCTCTGTGATGTATAATAAGCTGTGACTTCTGAGAGAAAGCTTTTCCACACTCTGTACACCCATCCATAAGGGGTTTCTCCAGTGTGAATTCTCTGAGGTAAAATGAGGGGTGATTTCTGCAAGAAGGCTTTCCCACATTTGCTACATTTGCATGGGTTTTCCCTGATATGAACACTGATGTATAATGAGGGATGATTTTTGAGAGAAGGCTTTTCCACATTCAGAACAATCATAATGTTTCTCCCCAGTGTGAGTTCTCTGGTGTACAATGAGGTGTGACTTCTCACTGAAGGCTTTCCTGCACATGCCAGGTATAAGTTTTCTCTCCAGTGAATTCTTTGGTGAATAATGAGCTGTGACTTCTTGAGAAAGGATTTTCCACATTCAACACATCTTGATCTTCTCCCTTGTTTCAACATTTGAATATTGAATGACAGGTTGTTTATTGCTGAGAATCTTTTCACACTGATTACCTTCATAGTATTTTACTCTAATATACTCGGACTATGGGAGTGTTCTCCCATATTCAAAATTCTCAGTAGTGTTGTTTCTGGCATACCTCCTATGACAAAAGAGTAGATTCATATTAGGCTTTAAGATTTTTACAAGTGAATCACATTTATACAGTCTTCATCTAGGTCTGGGAAGTCATGAAGTATTTTTCCAAATGCATTATATAAATGGCTTGAGTCTTCAGTGATTGTTTTGTTATTGATAACTGTGACTTGCCTGAGAAGTTTGTTTTGATTTTCCTAATCTTTCTCCAGCTCATAATCGTCTTGCCAGATAAAATAGAGTATAATGAATGATTCTCTGTGACACTTTCTAGTATCTCCTTATGAAAGAAAATATCTCTAAATATATCCAGTTGTGTGGTGTCAAATATACTCTCCCTGTCTGAAAGAATAAAGAGGGAAAATCAAACAGATATAAAGAAGAGTTAGTAGAAAAAAAAAGGCAAAATGCATGGATAGTATAGTACAATCCAGGAGCACAATGAATTGAGAGGAGTCAGGCAACTTAAAACCGAATAAAATACCTAAATTTATGACATAAATAGACAAAGATGGATGTCATTTCAACAGTGATGGTATGAGGTAGTCACTGAATTGCCCTCCTCAAAAAATGAGTAAAAAATGAGTATAAAATTGAATAAAAAATAAAATAGTTTTAAAAGCTATCAAACCACAAGCTGAAAGTGTTTAATTATTAAAAACTGTTGCTTTATTGGGTAAGAATAAGGAATTTATGGGATTCTCTCCTGAGATTTTCCTCACAAGCAAGCAAACAAACACATTAGTAAAGACAATGAGAATTATTGGGCCAGAAAGGAATGAGATAGATACACGCTGCAGTGTACATGAACATTGAAAATATTATACTAAGTGAAGGAAGTTGGTCACAGAAGGCCACATATTGTATGATCCCATTTATATGAAATGTCCAGAATAGACAAATGTACAGAGGCAGAAAGTAGATCAGGGGTTGTTTAGGGCTGGAGGAAAGTGAATAAAAAGGTGGTAGCTAAAGGTTACAGGGATTCTCTTTGAGATAATGAAAAAATGTCCTAAAATTTGACTGAGGTGATGAGTGCACAAATCTGTGAATATATTAAAAACTACTGAATTATTTAATTAATTAATCACTTATTTTTCTGATGCTAGGGGTTGAACCCAGGGGCATTCTACCTTTGAGCTGCACTCCCAGCTATTTTATTTTTCTAGATTGCTGAGAGCCTCACTAAGTTGCTAAGGCTGACTGTGAAACTATGATTTTCCTGTCTCAGCCCCCTGAGTACTGGGATTACAGGTATGTGCCATCATGTCTGGCTTGAATTGTTCAATTTAAATGAGTGAATTGTAGGGCATGTGAATTATATCTCAAAGCTGTTTTAAAAACAACAGAAAAATTCAGTGTAGGGTTAGTTAATGAAATATTAACTGTACGTTCTACACTGGGCATTCAAGCTTATATTCCACTACCTCCAAGAAATATCTCTTATTGAAGTCAAGTAAGCATGGCAAATTTGTGCCAGAAAAGCCATGTTGATTCCTAATTCCAAGGATTTGTATGTATCTGCCTTCTTAAAGTCTGCCCTCCTCCTCGTCCTTCCTAATACACAGTGATGCTTTATGGCTGGAGGTGTAGCTCAGTGATAGAGTGCTTGCCTAGCATGCCCAAGGACCAGTGTTGGATTTTCACTACTATAGTGGGCTCTAGCATACACCACTTGCTCCATAGTCCTGTCACAAAGGGTTGCTGCTCGAGGCAGCTCCCTAAAAATTATTCTGTGGTTCCTGTCACAGAAGGTCACTGCTCTAAGGCAGCTCCCTGATGCTAGTCTGTCTCACATGATAACAACACGAAGTCTGATATAATAATTTTGAGAGAATTTAAGAATTAGGGTGTCAGGGAGGAGATAGATGACAATTCTCCTGATCTTTTGTAGCCAGGGCCTTTCTTTTATAGGGCTTAAACAAGGCAAATGGGAAGGAGGTCACAAGTTAAGACTAGAGTATATCAATCACAAGTTGAGACTAGAGAATGGAAGGCTAAGACTAGGAAGTGTCAAGGTAAACATTTCTGAGAGAATAGAAGGTCATCAAAGTCCAGTTTATGGTCCCATCCAGTCCAAGGAAGCTTGTCCGCTTGTAGACAATTTCCACTTAGCATTTACTGTGTACATAGTTAAGCTGGTTCAAACTGGTGACCTTCGTGTGGGCTAAGATGGCCCCCATCACAGTACTGCCAAGGGGGGAAAAAGCTTCAAAGCAGATGCTACACGTGCTGAAAAATGCCTTCTAAAATTCTGCCACATCTCTTTAGACTATAATTTTATTTCTATACTTTTATTGGTGTATTATAATCTCACATCATAATGTAGTTCACAAGGTTAGTGACACATGCACATAGCACTTGGAAGGCTTTCCCCTGGTTTCCTCCCCATTCCCCCCTTTCCCCATACAGGACATTAAGATTGATGTTGGTATTCTCACATATGTATATAATGTCAATGGAAGTGATTCCTTCATTGATTCTCCCTCTCTTTCCCTCCCCTCTCCTAGACCACCTCCCTGGCTCCACTGGAGTTTCTCCTCTATTATCTAAAGGTCCTCTCATATCCAATTACTCCCTAGTTTCTGCATATGAGAGGAAACATATGATCCTTTACTTCTGTGACTGGCTAATCTCACTTAACATAATGTTCTCCAGGACCATCAATTTTTCTGCAAATTACATAATTTTGTTCTTTATTGCTGACTAGAATTCCAGTGTGTGTATATCCCATAATTTTAATCCATTCATTCATTGATGGACACCTGGGTTTGTTCCATAATTTGGCTATTATGAATTGTGCTGCTATAAACATCAATATGCATGTATGATTATAAATATTCTGATTTCAGTCCCTTTGGAAAGATACCCAGGTGTGGTATAATGGTGGATTCATTTTCAGTTTTCTGAATAATTTCCACACTGATCTCCATAGTTGCTGCACTAATTTGCAATCCCACCAACAGTGTAGGAGAGTTCCTATTTTCCCACATTCTTACCAGCATTTATTGTTCTTTGACTTCTTGATGATTGACATTCTAATTGGGGTTAGATGGAATCTCAGTGTAGTTTTAATTTACATCTCCCTGATTGATAATGATGTTGAGCATTTTTTCATATATTTATTATCTATTTGTGTATTTCTTCTTTTGTGAAGTGTCTAGTTCAATTGCTTATTTCTTGATTGAGTTATTAGTTTTTTTTAGCGTTGTCTTTTAAGTAATTTGTATATTTTAGATATTAGTCCTCTATCAGAGGAATAGCTGGCAAAGATCTACACCTATTCTGTAGGCTCTCTTTTTAGACTTTTGATGGTTTCCTTTGATAAACAGAAACTTTTTAGCTTACTGCTATCCCATTCATTAATTCTTGTTTTAATTTCCTGGGCTTTGGGGGTCTTATTGAGGAAGTTTCTACCTATGCCTACATGTTGGAGTGTTGGACCTATGACGTCCTCTAGTAATTTCAAAGTCTCTGGTCTAATTTCCAGGTTTTTGACCCATCTTGAGTTGACTCTTGTTTAGTCTGAGAGGTAGGGATTTAATCCATTTTTCTACAAATGGATAACCAGTTTTCCTAACACCATTTGTTGAAAAGGCTCTTTTCTCCAACACATGTTTTTGGCACCTTTGTCAAAAATCAGCTGACTGTAAGTGTGTGGATTTTTTTTCTGTATTTTCTATTCTGTTCCATTGGTCTAGGTGTCTGTTTTTGTGCCAATACTGTACTATAGTTCTATAGTATAATTTGAAGTCAGGAATTGTGATGCCTTCTGCATGGCTCTTATTACTGAGAATTGCTTTGGCTAATCTGGGTCCTTCATTTTTCCACATGAAATTTAGGACTGACTTTTCTAGCTCTTTGAAGAATGACATTGGTATTTTGATAGGGATTGTATTGACTCTGTAGATCACTTTTGGTAGAATAGCCAACTTTTAAAAAATTGCTGCATTGTAATCATACATCATCATGCAGTTTAGAGTGATAGAGGCATACATGTACACAGCACTTGGTGAGCCCTCCTTCAGTTCCCACCCCTTTAGCTCACCCTCCCCATGAATGACATTGTGATTGGCATTGACAAATTTGTGTATGTACAACATGTCCATTGAAGTGTTTTCTTCATTGAGTCTCCCTCTCCCTCCAACCTCTCTCCTTGTGGTCCCCCTCATCACTCCACTGGGCTTTCTCCTCCTTTGTCTAGAGTCTCTCCAGTGTCTCAATTTCTCCTTGGCTTCCACATATGAAGAAAACAACCTGACCTTTCACTTTTTATGAATGACTTATTTCACTTAGCATAATATTCTTCAGTTCCATCAATTTCCTTGCAAATGACATTATTTTGTTCTTCTTTATGGCTGAGTAGAATTACATTGTGTGTATGTCCCATAATTTCATGATCCACAGAATGGCCTTCATCAATGTAATCAGTTCCCTTATAAGCAGAGACACAAGAGAGATGAGTTGCCTCTCATCCGTGTGAGGATACAAGAGAAGACAGTCATCTATACATCAAGAAGAGTGCCCTCACCAGACACTAGATCTGCCAGCACCTTGATCATGAACTTCCCCAGCCTTCAGAACTGGGAGAAGTAAATGTTTGCTGTTTAAACTAACCTGTCTATAGTATTATCTTTTTAAAAAATTTATTTATTTTTAATTGGTGCATTATAATCATACATCTTTGTTAGGTACAAGCTGGTAAAGGCATACATGCACACATTTCTCATTTAACCCTTCCCCAATTCCCACCCACTCCCTCCTCCTCCCTCCTCCTCAAGTTCAGTTTAGTGATTGACTTTGATGTGTTCCTGAAAGTATATCATATGCATTAGGGTGTCCCCCCTTCCCCCATCACCTTTCTTTAAGTCAAGTTCTTTGCTCACCTAAGGTTTCTCTTTCTTTATCTGGAGTCCCTCTTATGTCCCATTTTCTCCCTAGATTCCACATATTAGGGACAGCATATGATTTTTTACTTTTTGTGACTGACAAATCTCACTTAACATAACATTTTCCAGTTGCACCCATTTCCCTGCAAATAACATGATTCTGTTCTTTTTTATGGCTGAGTAAAATTCCATTGTGTACATATCCCATAGTTTTGTAATCCATTCATCTGTTGATGGACATCTTGGCTGTTTCCATAATTTGGCAATTGTAAATTGTGCAGCTATGAACATAGATACACATGCGTTGGTCTGATAGTTTGGTTTCCATTCTTTTGGGTAGATACCCAGAAGTGGTATGCTGGGCCATATGGTAGGTTCATTCCCATTCATCTGAAGATCCTCCATACTGTTTTCCAAAGTGGTTGCACTAATTTGCATTCAAACCAACAATGTATTAGGGTTCCTACTTCTCCACACCCTCATCAGCATTTGTTGTTGTTTGTGTTTTTGATGATTTCCATTCTGATTGGGGTTAAGTGAAATCTCAAGGTAGTTTTGATTTGCATCTCTCTGATTGCTAATGATGTTGAACATTTCCTCATACATTTATTGGTCATTTGTATTTCTTCTTTTGTGAAGTGTCTGTTTAGATCCTTTGCCCATTTTTTGACTGGGTTATTTATTTTCTTAGCTGTGAGTTTCTTGAGTTCTCTGTATATCCTAGATATTAGTCCTCTATCAGAAGAGTAGCTGGCAAAATTTTTCTCCCACTCTGTGGGTTTTCTGTTGAGGTTCTTGATAGTTTCCTTTGCTGCACAGAAGCTCTTCTGTTTAATGCAATCCCATGTATTGATCTTCCTTTGAGTTGCTTGTGCATTTGAGGTCTTGTTGAGAAAGTTTTTTACCTGTGCCTATGTGTTGAAGTGTTGGGCCTATGCCCTCTTCAAGTAGCTGCAAGGTTTCTGGCCTGACTTCCAAGTCTTTGATCCACTTTGAGTTGACTCTTGTGCAGGGTGAGAAAGTGGGGTTTATTTCCAGTTTCCTGCATATGGTTAACCAATTTTGCCAACATCATTTCTTAAAGAGGCTATCTTTTTTCCAGTGTATGGTTTTGGCTCCTTTGTCAAAAATTAATTGACTGTAAGCACGTGAGTCTGTTTCTGAATCTTCTATTCTGCTCCATTGGTCTTTGTGTCTGTTTTTGTGCCAATACCATGCTTTTTTTTTAAATTACTGTAGCTTTGTAGTATAGTTTGAAGTCAGGTATTGTGATATCTCCTGCATGGTTCTTGGTGCTAAGAACTACTTTGGCTATCCTGGGCTTTTTGTTTTTCCAAATGCGTTTAAGGACCAATTTTTCTATGTCTGTGAGGAGTGATCTTGGCAATTTCATGGGTATTGCGTTGAATCTGTAGATCACTTTTGGGAGGATGGCCATTTTGATGATATTTATTCTGCCTATCCAAGAGCATGGTAGATCTTTCCATCTTCTAAGGTCTTCATGGATTTCTTTTTTCAACTTTTTGTAGTTTTCTTTATAGAGGTCTTTTACCTCTTTGATTAGGTTTATCCCTAAGTATTTTATTTTTGGGGGTGCTATTGTGAGTGGAATTGTTTTCTGGATTTCTTTTTCAGTGGATTTATGATTGGCATACAGGAAAGCTTCTGATTTTTGAAGATTGATTTTGTATCCAGACACTTTGCTGAATTTGTTGATCAGTTCTATAAGTTTTTTGGTTGAGTTTGTTGGGTCTTCTAAGTATAGTATCATGTCATCTGCAAAAAGGGATAGTTTTAGTTCTTCTTTCCCTATTTTTACCCTTTTGATTTCCTTCTCTTGCCTTATTGCTCTGGCTAGAATCTCAAGTACTATATCAAACAGAGGTGATAATGGACATCCTTGTCTTGTTCCTGTCTTTAGTGGGAATTCTTGCAGCTTTTCTCCATTTAATATGATGTTGGCTGTGGGCCTATTATATATTGCCTCTATGATTTTGAGGTATGTTCCTTCTATTCCAATTTTCTGTAGTGCTTTTAGCATGAATGGGTGTTGGATCTTGTCAAATGCTTCTTCAGCATCAATTGAACTGATCATGTGATTTT
>PVLC010036703.1:0-15662 GCA_004027655.1 Graphiurus murinus | reverse complement strand
GCTCTTCCAGATTCTTGATGACGCGGCTAAAGTAGGTACTAAGGAAGCAATGGAGTACCTCCCTAAGTCAGGCCTAGTGGAGATCTTGTGATGATCCTCTGACCCCTTTTTTTCTCTTCTCCATTCAGCTCTCTCCTCTGCCCAAGCATGCCTTCAGAGTCTACCCTAAGGAAAACACTCTGCTGCATGCCCCTGAACTGTCAGTTTTATCATACGGGGTTAATCTTGCATAACTTTGTTAATTCTGTTCAAACTATTTCCTAATTTCCCTTATAACTGATTTTTAATCAAATTGACTTAATTTCCCAATATTTGGGGAATTTTTCAAATATCTCTTATTCACTTTTAATCATCCCATTGTGGTCAGAAAATATATTCTTTATTGTTTCAAAAATTGTAAACTTATGAAGACTTGTTTTATGGCCCAGCACATGTTCTACATGGAAATATTTTATATGTACTCTATTATAATGCATATTCAGCCATCTTTGGATGAAATATTCTCCAAATGTCAGTTAGGTCAACTTGGCTAATGATGTTCAAATCTTCCATATTCTTACTGATTTTTTGTCTTCAAGTTTTATTCATTCCTGAGAGGGGAGTATTAAAATCTCAAATTCTCATTGTGTTCTTTTATTTCTACTTGAGTTTTCTTCTTGGGTATTTCTTCCTAAAATTTCTCACTGTTTGCTCAAGAAAAGAAAACTATAGGCCTATATCACTGGTATTTCAATACATGCTGAAAAAGCATTTGATAAAATCCAACACCCATTCATGCTAAAAATATTGGAGAGAATCAGAATAGAAGAAACATACCTCAACATCATAAAGGCAATATACAAGAGGCCCACAGCCAACATCATATTAAATGGAGAAAAACTGCCAGAGTTCCCTCTATAAACAGGAACAAGAAGCCAGGCATGGCGGTGCATGCTTGTAATCACAGCATTTGGGAGGCTGAGATCGGAGGATCTGGGTTTGAGGCTAGCCTCAGCTACCTAGTGAGGCACTCTGCAACTTAGTGAGAGACCCTGTTTCAAAATAAAGGAATAGGAAAATAGGGCTGGGGGTATGTCTTGGAGGTAGAATACCTCTGGGTTCAATCCCCAGTACTGAAGAAAAAAAAACAAACCAGGAACGAGATAAGGATGTCCATTATCACCACTTCTATTCAATATAGTACTTGAGACTCTAGCCAGAGCAATAAGGAAAGAGAAGGAAATCAAAGGTGTAAAAATAGGAAAAGAAGAACTAAAACTATCCCTTTTTGCAGATAACATGATACTATACTTAGAAGACCCAACAAAGTCAATCAAAAAACTTATAGAACTGGTCAACAAATTCAGCAAAGTGTCAGGATACAAAATCAATCTTAAAAAATCAGAAGCTTTCCTATATGCCAAACATAAATCCACTAAAAAAGAAATCCAGAAAACAATTCCTCTCACAATAGCACCCTGAAAAATAAAATACTGAGGCATAAACCTAACCAAGGAGGTAAAAGATGTCTATAAGAAAAAACTATAAAAATTTGAAAAAAGAAATTGAAGAAAACCTTAGAAGGTGAAAAGAGCTTCAGTGTTTGCTTTATATGTTTTAAAACTTTCTTATTAGATGTATATACAGGATTGTTATAAGTAGTTGATGAATTGACTCGCTTTATGGAATGACCCTCCCTATTCCTGGTGATATTTCTAGTTGTGAAGTTTAATTTATTTGATAGTAATATTGTCTTGCCAACTGCATTATTCTTGATGTTGCATGGCATTCCTATTTCTATCAATTTAATTTCAACCTACTACTCATTTTACTTTTAATGTCACTTCTAGGCAATAGAAATTGAGTCTTGGATACTATCTAATGTGACTAAATCTGCTTTTTAAATTGGAGTTCTTTGTCTATTTATATTTAATATAATTCTTGATATGGTTGGATTTGGGCTGTTGATTTTTTTAACCTCCCCCCTCCCAAGTTGTCTCATTTTTTGGTTTATTTCTGTTTTCCCTTTTTGCCTTCTTCTAGGTTAATCAAATATTTTTTAGTATACCAAGTTAATTCTTCTATTGGCTTTTTTGCCATATCTCTTGATTTTTAAGGTAGGGATTACAATTTGCCTCTTTCACTTTGTTTCCTAAGGACCAATTCATAACATTTTACATTAAATTTAACATATTCAACAGAATAATTCTGTTAGTCCTCCCATCTTTCATCCTATGGCTCTTTTTTATTTTACATTTATACATGTTATAAATACTATATAACTTTTGCATTTGAATTGAATTCTCTTAAATAAATTAAGACAAAAATCACCTATATATTTGTTATATCTGATGCTCTTCAAGTTTCTTTCTGTTGTCACTTTTTTTTTGGAATCATTTATCTAAATTTTTTTGTGTAGATTCTACATCTGAGCTATATCCCCAGCTGTATTTTATTTTTAATTTTGAGACAGGGTCTTACCAAATTTCTAAGACTGGACTTGAACCTCTCAGCCTCCTGTCTCAGCCCCTCAAGTACTGGGATTATAGGCATGTGCCACCACTCCTAGTTTATCTTCATTTTTAAAAGATATTTTTCCTGGATAAAGGATTTTTTTTTTTACTTTTTAAAATTGGTACATTATGATCATACAACTTGATGAAGTTCAGGGTGATATCACAGCACTTGTTGAGCCCTCCTCCATTTCCCACCTCATTCCCTCTTCCTCTCCACCTTCCGGTGCTCACACAATGACTGACTATGTGTATGTACATCATGTCCATTGAGGTGTTTCCCTCTTCAAGTCTTCCTCCTCCCTCCCATCTTCCTCAGTTAAGTCCCCTCCTTCACTCCACTAAGGTTTCTACTCCTTTATCGGGAGGACTTTTGGGACTTCTGTGTCTCAAATTCTCCCTAGCTTCTGCCTAGGATTTTGAAGTGATTGTTTTTGTTTTTCTTTCAGCACTTTAGATATGTTCTTCTGTCTTCTGACCTTCTTTGTTTCTGATAAAACATTAATTTTTTAATTTTCTTTCCTCCAGCTTCTTTTAAGATTATCTGTTTATGTTTGGTTTTTAGGAGTTGAGTATAATTTAACTAGGTGATAATTTTATATGTATCTTTTGGTTCTTTGAATTAATTGTATCTATAATGCATATTTTTCATTAAAATGACTATATTCTTTTAAAACATTTTATGGATTAAGTGTACTTCCCACTGGTAGATGACAAATTAAGTTATACTAAAACTATGAATATAAATACCTAAGAGGTTCCTGCTAATTTTTAGCATTTGGCTTGGTGACTGCATAATGGTCAAGAATTATTTAGTGAATATTTAGTGTACTCCTGCAATGTCAAATCTAAATTAATCAGCCTGATGTTTGTGGCCTTGTTGTAGACTTTATCTCTTATTTCTCACTAGTTTCCTCTTATATAATCTAATCTCAGTAACACCAAGAGAACTGCCATAGCAGAACAGTTAAGAGCAGTAATCAAGCTGAGAGTATTGGCACATTCCTGTAATCCCAGTACTTGGGATGCAGAGATAGGATGGAGGACAGCCTCAGCAATTTCGTGAGGCACTTAGCACCTTAGTGAGACCCAATTTCAAAATAAAAAAGGGCTGAGGTTGTAGCTCAGAGATAGAAAGACCCTGGCTTCGATCACCAGTCCCAAAATAAATAAATAAATAAATAAATAAATAAATAAATAAATAAATAAATAAATAAATATGCAGGTAAGCTGCAGCAAATTGCTTAGATTTAAATCCTGTCTCCACTAGCTAAGGGACCCCAGACAAGATATATTACCCTTCTATGCTTCAGTTTCATTTTCCAAAAAGTGGGACACTATTAATTTGGTTAAAATTTATAAAGCCCTTAGTAAATTGGCAGATACTAAGCACTGGATAGATGTTTAATATAAAAAAAATAAATAAAAGAATGTCTTCCATATCCCTGGAATCTGCTTTCTAAGTCCCTCAGACTTCTCTGCTTTAAGCTTCCCCCCATCCCTTCCCCCCACACACTGTTCCTTGTCCTCCATTTATACTCAGGCACTCATTCCTGGAAACCTTTCCAAGTCTCATCTCTTTTTCAATGGCATTCCCCAGAATTCAGGCCTGCAGAGTTCTCTCTGCTTGCTTCGTGGCCAACCATCAAGTTTATTGTTTGTACTTGGTAACACTTAACCATGTAACTAATTATTTCCCAGTATTTTTCAAATGTCTCTTCCTTCATCTCAGATGCTCCCCATCTTGCATTTTCATGTGCTGCCATTATTAAATTGCTTGTCATTTCCCCTGCACACTGTGCTGTTGCCCAATTCTGCCTTTGCTGGTATGCCTCTGACCTCTCAAAATGTAGTTCAGGAGTTATTCCCATCAGGAAACTGTCCTTCCATTCTCAGGTTGAGCCAAGTGTTCTTCTTGCCCTCATTTCTATTTACACAGTATATCGTGTCTGCCTCCTAAGTGAGATTACATGCTTTTTGAAGAGAGAGATTATGTATCTTTGACTTTTGGAACCCCAGTATGTAACAAAATGCCTTCCACATAGTGGACACCCAAGAAAGATGTCTTGAAATTTATTGATATTCTTCAACTTAGCTGTAAATTGCTTCAGGTCAAAGACCATGATATGTATTGTATGTATTATATTGATATTAAATAAGTACAGTGTGAACTCAGGGCTTCAATACATTATGAAATTACATATTTTACATCCCCCACATATCAATCAAAAAGAAATTCTAGAGGCATAATTTTGCCATCAAATGATAATGAGATAATAAGTCCTAAAGGTAGGGATATAGAAGAAATGAGCTTCCTTCCATTTCAGACACCATTTTCTGACTCTGAAATGACTTTTGGCAACAGGCATTTATTTCTTAGTTATAATAGCTTTGGATGAGAGTGGAATGCTGATTTATCTCTAAAGGAAATTTGGCTAAAATATGGCTCATTTATTTGAATGTGTTAACTAAGGACATTTATTTAATTCTTTTTGTTTATATGCTTATGCATACCTTAAAAGATGAGGCAGTAATCAAAAGAATTGAAGTCAACAGAGCATTTCTTTCATTACATTATATGGCTGGAGGTGTTGTGCACCTATTTGGAGTTTCTTGAATTCCCCAGAGTTTTAAATGATGTCCTTACTTTGTACATTTCATTGTTCTTCCTTCTTCCTCCCTGAATTTTGAATTATTCAGTTTTTAAGTTACTTTTTTTTACTCTGGTAGTTTAGGAGTGACAAATCCCACTTTTGAACTTCTAGTAGACAATCTTCAATTATTACAACTTTATTTAGTATCTTTTCTATTATTATCTTGTATTTATCAGTAATATTTAGCAATTTAATATTACTCCTCAAGTATAATATCTGTATGTGTATATATTTTAAAAGCCCCAAATACATATTTTTAGTAATTTCTTTTATCTTCAAAATAACCATGGAGACTCAGAAATATTCTTTTTTTTAATATCATGTTGCGAAGTGATTTGGGATTTTTGTCCCATGGTTTTTCTGTTTTCTCTGGCTTCCATTCATTTGCACAGTTCCCTTCCAAATATAGGAAACATGGCTATCCATATATGTATTTGTGTGTGTGTGTGTGTGTGTGTGTGTGTGTGTGTGTGTGTGTGTTAAATGGTTAAATGACTGGACATGTTACTTCTGTGCCATTAGAATTCCTGGCAAAGCAAGTAGCAAATGTTTTGTTAAGTAGCGTACAAAATTGCAGCCAGCTAGAGTTAGAAAGAATATTTGAGTTTATCACATTCAATCTTAGTAAATTAATCCATTAACTCAACAAAATTTTTGTACTTATCACACTTCAAGAAATGTAGTTGGTTCTAGTGAGACAAATAAATAAGACATGATTTTCAAGTTGAGAAGGTCCACATGAGGAGGCACAGGCACACTGATGTGTGTAGAAAGAGATCCTGAGGACATTCTGGGAGAAGCACAGTCCTAAGATGCCCTTGGGCTGACTCAGACCAGTGGCTCCCCTCAACCACTGCAGTTTCTTTCCTATCACACCTGCATTGTGTTCGTCTACATTCTGGTTGAACACCAGCAGTCCATGCTTGGACAGAAATACTCAATAGAAAATTTATTTCTAAATAAATAAAGCCAGGCCCAAACCTGCCTTTCATCCTTTTTCCCAATGTTGGCTTCCAGAGCTCAACAATATACACACCAACCTGTACTTGTAGTCCTTCAGATGTTTGTCTTTTCAAAACCATTTTCTTTTGTGTTTTAAAATCTCATTCCAAATTTATTATATTTTTCCTTCTCCCCATCTTTCTTATATTGCTTCTGTCTGGAGTATCAATATGGTTCTTAAGTGATGTTTTTCCAACTGTATAAAATCCTGCAGATGTACCCAACTTAAGAAAAAAAGTACAATGGAATATATCTCCTTCCAGATAAGAATACTTTTGCTTATTCAGACTTAAGATCACACTAACATGCTGTAAATGCATCAAATGCATTTGTTACTGCTCAGTTTTTTTCCCAAATAAGGTGTCAGAAAGGTATTAAACATCAGAAGATTAAATAAGTTGAAAACAAAGAAGGAAGATGATAGAAAAATTAAATAGTAACTACTAAAACACCATACACTATCAGAGACATGAATGCTAGAGCTAATGCCTTCGGTTCCAAATTTGTCATAGCTTACTTTGGCTCATATGAAAGTTGTAGTCAACTAAAATCCTAAATCTTTTTCATATACATAGCTTCAAATTCAAATATGCCATTTCTTTATTCTAGTTATCATTCATCTTATTGGTTTCTGCTTGATCATGTAAGTCAAAAGCTTATCTGGTCCACCTGGTTTCCTGCCAATTGCAGATCTGCAATCATTTCCTTTTTGTGGCCCTGCAAGGAACTGCTCCAAGTCCAAGGATAAAGCAACGTTTCCTTTTTCTGTTTAACATTTATTTTGAATTGTTTTTTACTTAATATCAGCTATTTACCATTAGTTTTTCAAAAGACTTGTCAAATGATGTTCTCATCTAATAGTTCACTAATATCTTACAGCATCGCTTTAACACTACTTTCAAAATATGAATCATATTTCACCGGGTGTGGGGGCACATGCCTGTAATCCTAGTACTTGGGAGTTCAAGATAGGAGGATTGCAGGTTTGAAGACAGTCTCAGCAACTTAGCAAGACCCTTTTCAAATAAAAAGTAAAATAGGGCTGGGGATGTAAGTTCAGAGGTAGAATGCCTCTGGGTTCAATCCCTAGCACCCCCCAAAAATAATTATTCTGGGCCCTCTGACATTGACACTTAAATTAAACCTGAGGTTAAATTATAGGAAACTGGAGAGCAATATAATCTGTTCTGCTAAGTAATGTTTAGCTAGGTTGAATCAAACTGTACACTAATACTCACAGACTTACTCTGAAAAAATATTAAATCACTGTACCATGTTTTCCTTCAAAAATGGATACAATTTAAAAAAAAAAAAAAGAAAGATAAACTTTCAGTAGCATCAAATCCCCATAGTCACCTTGCTAATATCTAACCTACAAACCAGAAGCAAATGGATGTCAAGGACAGTATAAGGCCCTGAAGGGGCTTAGACACTTTTAGGAAGGAGAGCACAGCAATGAGTAGGACAAGTCAGCAGCTGGAAATACAGCGGTGGTATGGCAGTATCATAGGGCACAGAGAGAGGTCAAGGAAGGCAGAAGTTCATTTATCTGTCAGAGGCAGGTGGGCAGAGGATTCAGGGAAGACTTTGTAAAGTAGGTGCTTAAATTGAGTTAGGTGTTCTATACCAGGCAAGGCAAAGAAGAATGCTATGAAGGAAGAGCAGAAGCATAGGAGAGAAGGAGTTAAATTGCAAGTGTCAAAGATGAGTAAGAATTTTGGAGTGATTGAAACAGAGTGCAGGACCTAACTGGAGGATATGAAGCTACGGAGCTTAGCAGCTCCTGGGTCATAGAGGTGGGCATGTACCATGCTGAAAATTTCAGGCTTGACTTTTTTCTTCCAGAGGATGGTACATTTCCAATGTTTTATGGCATGCTCCTGAAAATTTTATTTTCACATTTTTAGTAAAGGCTAAAATTGAAATGTTCTTAAATGAGGGAATCTTTTGTAGATAAGAAAAAAGCCACAAACTTGTACTCTTCAAGTTCCCTAAATACAATCCAAGCTTGCTCTAGACGCCAGGTAGGCTCTCCCACAAAGCCTAGCTGATCCCCTCATTTCTACTATATGCAACAGCCATAATGGTTAGAAATTTAAAATCAAATTTGGTATAGAATATGTTGGTGAATTTCTGATAAGAGAAAAATATTATTGAAGGTTATAGATTAAGAACTTACATTACATATATTCAAATGGCATTTCCAATATTCAAAAAATAAATCATAATTCGCAGTGAGAATTCATTTGTAAGATTTTTCAGGAACACTTATATTTGGGAAGAAATATGGAAAATTCTAACACTGATTACAACATGCAGATAAACTTTGGATATTTAAAAGGTAATCACAGGTCATGGCCTCCTCATAATTGTGTGTGTGTGTGTGTGTGTGTGTGTGTGTGTGTGTGTGTGTGTTACTGGGGATTGAACCCAGGGTCATTCTACCTCCAAGCTACACTATTCCTATTCCAAGCCCTATTTTATTTTTTGTTTTGAAACAGAGTCTCACTAGATTGCTGAGATCCTTGCTACTTTCTGAGGCTGTCCTCGAACCTGTGATCCTCCTGTCTCAGCCTCCAAAATACTAGGATTACAGGAATGTACCACCATGTCTGACTAACCTCATAATTTTTTTAAATTCATATCTATAGTTTTTATTTTTTATTAGTGCATTGTAATCACACATCTTTGTTAAGTACAAGTTGGTAAAGGCATACATGCACACATTTCTCATTTAACCCTTCCCAAATTACTGCCCCATTCCCTCCCCCATCCCTCCTTCTCATGTTCAGTTTAGTGATTGACTATGTTTGTGAAATACATCATGTGCATTAGGGTGTTCCCCCATAACTCTCAGTCAAGTCACCTTCTTTGCTCATCTAAGATTTCTCCATCTTCATCTAGAGTCCCTCTTATGACCCACTTTCTCCCTAGCTCCACATATTAGGGAGCGCATACGATTTTTTACTTTTTATGATTGACTACTCTCACCTAACATAATGTTTTCCAGTTCCATCCATTTCCCTGCAAATGACATGATTTTCATAATTTTTAATGCACTATATGTCAACAGACTTTTTAGGTAAAACAAGAGTCCCTGAGTTCCTATTTCAATTTCTTGCATTCAAGTTTGTACATATATTTCTGATACACTATTTGTGTTAAGCACTGCTTTTTCAAAACTTTCCTTCAATTTTATTCTATTATTCTAAATGTTTTTGTTATAATTAATTATCAATAGAACTCATATATAAAGCATATATAGATATGTACAGCACACACAAAAAATCCTGAAGAAAATTGAAGAGAAAAATGAAAATCGAAATAGGCTAGTAGCTTTGGAAATGTTTTGAAAATATTTTTCTTTATTTATAGTAAAAACACCATTAAGTGCATGTGAAATGAAAAAGTTTAAAAAATTGATTTGGGGGTACAGCATTATCACTACCTAGTCAGTTACTGAAAACTGGTTTTTGTTTTCTTGGAAAAGGTATTTTATTTTTTTGTTTTTAACAGGACTGAGTGGTGCATGCTTCCCTTTGGGGGGTCATGTTTAACACATCATATAACATTTGAAGTGTTAAAATATTAATTTGAAGCCGTTTAAGTCGTATTCTAATAATAGTCATCAGTGGTTTTAAAAAATATTTCAGAGTCTTAAAGACAGTTGGATCCACTAAATAATTTTACAGAAACAAACACAAGCATCAAAATGTCACATACTTCTAGAACCACAGTTACAGTCTTGTCCCAAGGAGCTTATTTTTCAAACCCAATCTGCTTGGGAGAACAAGCATCTTTCAAAACAAAAGGAGGAAAGATAATGGTTAAATAAAATAAACACAAGAGGGTCCTTTCCCTGAAGCAGGCCTTGGGCAACAGTGTAGCAAAGTGACTGTGGTCCATCTCTTTCAAAGAGTTAAAGGGCATCTGCAAAACCTGAGGATTTGCAAGAAATACATTCACACCAAACGCATTTATAAAAATCTGTTCTGAGGTTTGTGAGAAATAAGTTGAATCTCCCTTTCCCCCCAAAGTATGCACGGCATGTGTGCTGACTTACTGAATTCATCCTTCATGCAATCCCAGTTTATTAAAGAGGTTAAAAATTTATAAAACTCTGATGGGATATGGTTTTAATGCTTCATCACACTACCCATCATTTGCTTTTCAATCTAGATCAGAACGATCTTTCCTACTTCCCTGCAATCACCTACCTGCACAGCTAATATTTTCTGAATACTCTCCTGAGAGTCCGTCTGGAACTTGGCCAGCCGCATCTGGCTGAAGAGGACCACCAGTTTGAAGTACTCTTGCCACTGCTTGTGGAGCTTTCTCTGCAGCTGACAGAGCTAAAGGCAAGAGGGAGAGGAAAAAACACAAGTCAGAGTAGGGGAGGAAATTAATGGCAGTGTTCAAGAAGAATGATGGAGGGAAATATAGAAAGCAGTCAATGGCCCATCCTGCACTGTATGGACCTGACAGGAATTTCACAGTCTTTTGATTTTTCAGCCCACTCATGTGCATTCATCAGAAACCAGTCACATCTGGCCGCCAGGATGGGGGGTTAATTTTCTCTAAATGCCTCAGCAGTTTTGTTCTAGCTGAGGCAAACTCTGTGACTGCAAAGCTGATGAGTAAAATATTTCTACTTCACCCAGTTTAACTCAAAACCGATAGCCTCAGGACATATTGAACCTTTCTTTAAAAAATAATCTTTTGATGCTTTTTTTTGAATGGCACATCAGGTCAAGCCAAAGTTTTGAAATGCAACTTTAAGACTTTTAACGGACACCGTGGCTTCTTTTTTTTCTTTTTCCTCCTAGATCTCACCATTGCTTGGTGATGTGTGCTGTAGAGCATGACAAAACTAAAGAGAATTAACTTAGCCATCAACTGCAGAGGGAGAACAATAACGGGGAAGAAATTTCCAGCTAGAACTCCCTATTAATCTACCTCCCTCTGACCATGTGACATGAAACATCTTACTGCACCAAAGCACACAGTGGATGCAATGTTTAGAAGTGGCACATTTAAGGCTGGATCTGTGCAAAGAAAGCAAGAATTCGAGTTTGTGATCTTCTATATCATTTGGAAATTTAAGCTGAAAATGAACAAAAAACTGGAAGTTTTATCAGAACAATACACTTTTGGTCCTCAATAGTTAGCATAGCAACATCATATAGAATTGTGCCAGTAAGGTTATTTTCAAAGGAATAAACTTGATAAAATTAACCTTAAAATGAATTAAAAAAAAACTCCAAACTGTGAAACATATTATTACTGAAAACTCTTTAGTTTTGGTAACTGAATGGATGATTGCTTAGCATATGTTACAGAATGAAAAAAATAGCAAAATTTATATCAAACATTTTTTATAATAATTTATATCAAAAATTTTTATACCAAATAAAATTTTTATATAAAACAACTCTTCACACCAGAGTAAAGACATATTAAGATCATGCCTGTTTCAAAGGTACATTTTTAAAAATCTGGGTCGCCCATGTGAGATTCTTTGTAAAATTTCAATAGTCAATGCATGGATCTGAGAAATATTCTGTATATGCATTTCCATAAAAACAGCTTATTTAGAAACAAGCGTTTTAAATACTTGGTGTTGCAGATGAATTGTTTATCATTGTCTTCATTTTCCATTGTTATAAGCAACACATATGTATTTATGTTCAGTTCACAGGAAAATGAAGCCTCTTTTCTTGGTTAATTGGTTAATTTAGGACAAAAATACCTTTGAAAAATATAGATATTTCAGCTTACTAAATGCTGAACTACGTTATCCAGATAAATTTTCTGGCATTTCAGATAATTTAGGCCTTTCAAGACTAGCGTTGCTTTGCTTGTTTATTTGTTAGTTTTTCAAGTTCTAAAACTTTGTAAGTCTAATATTAAATGAGAGATGTGTACATGTATGCCTTTATCAGTTTGTACCTAACAAAGATGAATGATTACAATGCACCAATAAAAAATAAAAAAATTAAACACCTCAATTGGATATGAAATTTCATTTTCTTCCTCCTCTAAATTACAGTTTTATTCAGTTATTTTTTGAAGAGAAATTCTGTCAAGCTTTTTATTTTATTTTATTTTTTGTAATATAAGTCAAGTCATATAGACAATGAGGGAGATATGTTGTATCTTGATATATTCATTATGACATTTGGGAAATTTAGCTCATTAGGAAGTTCAAAAATACATGAAGCCTTATATAAAAGCTTTACCTGTTGTGGAGGGGCCAGGAGAAGGGTGTGGGATCCAGGGAATGACATGTAGGAGTTAGCTTTGACTATTGTCTGATACAGGCATCAATAGTTCTAACAATATTTATTAGAGCTGGGGGTGGTGGTACATGCATATAATCCCAGTACTTGTCAGGCTGAGTCAGGAGGATTACAAGCTAAAGGCCAGCCACAGCAACTTAGTGAGACCCTATTTCAAAACTTAGAAAAATAGGGCCGGGGATGTAGCTCAGAGGAAGGATACTCCTGATTTTAATCCCCAGTATCAAAAAATAAATAAATATTTATTAAATTTGTTCTAACAATCAGTGGCATAACAGACCACTATTTAAGTTATAAATTACTTCAGTCTGAAACCATGGGCAAGGCTAAAGAAGTTGCCATTGAGTGGTGATTAAACATCAATAACAGAAGAAAAACAATCATGATAGATATTTTCTCTCGAGGATTATTTTATAGCATATATATATTGAAAATTTTGTGACTTCATACTTAGTTTTATATTAAATTTTGACCTGGAAGCTTGGAGATTTTGCTTATTAAAAGGCCAAGGATGAAAATGAGGGTAGAGATTTTACTCAGTTATGAATTAAAGTTATCAGGAAATCATCTTCGCCTGTGGGGTATGTTATCCCTGAAAATTATACCTAGAAACATATTTTAAAACATACTGTTGTTTAGTTCTTTATATACTGTGTTGATATGTGGTAGACTGAGGTAAACATCCTGAATTGGATATATTCTAATAAATGGATATAATTTGCTAATTGAAGCTTAGCTAAAAATAGTCTGGTGGGAAGGCTCTGAAGAGATTAGACTTTTGTTATTTTCTTTAAAAAGACTCCAACTCGCTGGGTGTGGTGGTGTATGCTTGTAATCCAGTACTTGAGAGGCTGAGACAGGAGGATCGCAGGTTCATGGCCAGCCTCAGATACTTAAGTGAGGCCCTCTGCAACTTTTAGTAAGACCCTGTTTCAAAATAAAGAATAAAAAATAGGATTAAGGGTGTAGCTCGGAGGTAGACTGCCTCTGGGTTCAATCCGCAGTACTGAAAAAACAAAAAAGACTTCAACTCTCTCATTTCTTATCACTGTGAATCATTTAAATAGCACGGATCATAGGTAGAGTTTATTTACTGTGGGCTGGTTGACATTGCTTCTTTTTTTTTCCTTTTTTACCCCAGTTTACAGCTGAGAAATATCTATAAAGAGGTAAGCTGTTTTAGGTCTACATCTGACTTAAAGACCATATTCTTAATCCTGATGTCATATCAATTAGAGTTCAGTGGCTTTGTTTTTTATTCCTCTGATTTTTAACAGTCACTTCTAGATTAAGTGTAGCCATAAAGACTTCTAGAAGCACTCAAGGAGTCTGTAGATCTTGGTCACAGAGCATTCTAGAAAATAGGTTGTAATGCAAAAGGAATACTTGTCGACCCTGTCAGATATTAGTAAGAAATGCATGACAAAACCTTACCTACATATACTATGTTTCTAAGTTATTGTCTAGTCAGACCTTACTCTGCCAGGTTATTGTAATCTGAAATGTTCACGACAAAAACAAGTGGAAACTGATCATATTTACAAAATGGATAAAGCCCAGCATGGCGGCGCACATTTGTAATCCTAGTACTTGAGAGGCTGAGGATCACAGGTTCACGGCCAGACTCAGCTACTTAGAGGGAGACCCTATTTCAAAATAAAGAATAAAAAATAGGGCTGGGGGTGTAATTCAGAGGTGAAATGCCCCTGGGTTCAATGCCCAGTACAGCAACAACAACAACAAAAATTGGATAAAAGACAATACATGTTCACAGCAATAATCCAGAAATAACTGACTTTAAGAGGACTGCTGTGGGATGAACTATCTCAGCCTCGTTGAGTGGAATCAGGTATCTCAGTGAATTGTCACTTATCCTACTTTAATTTTCTGGAGTGTTCTTTCTAGTTCAAGGTTGTGGTTATTTGGACCAAGTTGAGCTCTCAGAAGACCCTCTTTGCCCTATAAGACGCTAGGATACTTTGAACTAGTCCCTGAATATAGGTCTGTCTGTTAAAAGAAATAATAAATTATTATTATAGCAGTCACAGATACAAGAAAAGGCGCATGAGAGGAAGATGAGCTTTAGAGGAATCCTTTAGAGTGAAGAAAATTTTTTACAAGTAGGAGTGTAGGAGCTCCTTTTTTTTTTTGCGATACCGGGGATTAAACTCAGGGGTATTCTATCTCCGAGCTACACCCACAGTCCTATTTTTTATTCTTTATATTGAAACAGGGTCTTACTAAGTTATGGAGGGCCTCACTTAAGTAGCTGAGGCTGACCAGGAGCCAGGATCCTCCTTGTCTCGGCCTCCCAAGTACTGGGATTACAGGCCAGCGCCACCATGCCCGGCTAAGCAGGAGCTCTTTGACCTGTGTAAATAAAGCAAACCAAATGGTAATGTTTTCCATGAGGAATAGCAGCTGTATGCACTGAGTCTGTTTTTATTCAATAGTATTCATTCTAGCCTGTGGCAGCAACAAAAGCCTTGCATTTGTACATAAATGAAAATTAAAGGAAGTCACTTAAGTAGAGAGGTTTTTAATGATCAACTAAAAAAGAGTATTCTATCTCAAAACACTGAGTTTGGGGAGGAAGGGGGCATCTATAGCTAAGAGTCCTCTGGAAAAAGAAGTACCATGAATTGGAAGAATTGAAGGCATTCTTTAATAGAGAAGAACCAGCATCTAAATGTCCCATGTATGCCCACACACGTACACACACACACACACACACACACACACACACACACACACTCACGCCAAAGACAATAAGATGATCAAAAATAATATTTAAAAATATTGAAGATGCCAGAAGGTAAGGTTGATCTAACAGTTCACGATAACAACTACTTTAGAAAATGGTCATAATTAAATCTCAATTGTAAGATGTTTGCAGAAATGATCATTTAAGAAATATTTCTTAAAACTTACTCAAATTAAACTGATTAAGTTCAATATGATAAACAGTATAAACCAAAAACTTTCATCAAATATTTACTAAATAGAGATGCTTTAGAAGCATTCCTGAGAATTTCAGAGAAAATAAAGTAAGTTTTCAGAAATCAATTACTGCCATTCAAAATTTTACCACAGATCCTGGTCAAAGCAGTAAGAAAATAGGAAAAAATTATATATGTGTAAGAATAAATGTCTGTATAGAAAATTCAAGAGGAACTATAAGCCAGCAATTGGAGGTAGTGAGAGTAATTTTTTTT
>PVLC010036702.1:0-15653 GCA_004027655.1 Graphiurus murinus | reverse complement strand
GGGTGACCACAGGGTGAGGGCACCAGACGCAGCAGCACGAGGAGGGTGAATTTGGATCTTTTGTTGTTATTTTCATTTTTTTTCCTTTTAATTTTTTTTTTTTTAACATTTTACAAACAGCTGAAAACTACAACACATCACAGCTACGGTGGGGAGGGGGCTAGGGCACCAATGAAAGCAGCCACACAAAGTAGGGTGGGACAGGGGCAGCTTAACCTACAGAGGCTATTGTGTGGGAGGGTGAGATGGGGAAACTGAGGCTTCTGGCCCCTGCATTGGGGGTCCCTCGCTTACTGCTGAGCCTCTCCCCACTTTTAGAGGAGTTGCCAGGAGGGCCCCTGCTTCCTGCCCCACCCCAGCTCCTTGTGCTTTGGGATCTGCCATGTGCCTGGCTCCCTTCCCTCCCCCGCTCCCCAGCCTGTGAGGGGCACCTGGGGACCCCACCGGGACTGGAGCTGTGTTCTTCCTGTCTGCACGGTAGTAGGTGGAGCCTTTCACTCCAGAGGAGGCTTGGGCTTGAGCAGAAGGGAAGAGATAGGCCTTGTCAGGAGCCTCTCCGGCCTCCATGATGCCTGGCCTAGGGCTCCTCCCTCCAAGGCCCAACACCAATGGAGATTGGGGAGGGACAGGGGAGGCAGGGTTGTGTGTGTGTGTGTCCGTTGAAATGACCCTTGGCTTATATTTTAGGACAGTATAGTGACACCCCACCCCATGGCACATACACACATACATGAGTGTACACACACATTCACACACACACACACACACACACACACACACACACACACAGTCCTGTTGAGCTGCCTCAGAACATAATATACAAATAAATAAGAACCAGAAAGTTAATTTCATAAAATTCAGGCTTTGTACATAGAGCCCAAATAGAGGGGAAGGTGGAGGCAGGGGGCTGAGGTTTATTGCTGCTCCCCCAGCATCCAACTGGAGGGGCGAGAGGGCACCCAAGGCCCTTCCGACTCTAAGAAGTTCTTTTGGTCCATGATCTACACCCAAGCCCCAGCCTCCGACCTAACTGCGTGCCCCTGGTTTCCCCGGGGCCCAGGTGGAAGGGATGGAGGAAGACAGGAAGCCTGTTCTAGAACCCCTGGAGCAGGGAAGCAAGGGCCCCTCACAAACACTGGGGGAGAGAAGGGCAGGCTCAGCCTTCTCTTGTGCAAAGTCGAGGGAGGAGGGAGGTGGGAATGAGGGAGCCTTCCCTGTAGTCCCTGCCCACGGGGGGTCACATACATGCACACACGCACACACGCACAGCTAAGACACCAAACTGGAGTGGGGCGAGGGCCCTGGGGGCCAGGGTGGCAGGGCAGGGAGGGGAGAGGAGTCGTTGGTCTCACAGTGTGCCTGCCATCCCCACACCCCGGGGCCTCCTCACTGCAGCACCTGCCCCCGGGTCTCGGGCAGCTTCAGGGCCAGAGAGCTGCCGAGGGCAAGGGCAGCTGAGGCGAAGAGGATGGGGGCAGCCTTGGTGATTCCCACAAAGGATGTGAAGATGCTGATCCCCAGCACGGCTGCCAGCTTACACAGGGCATTCAGGAAGCCAAAGGCTGTGGTCCTGCTCAGGAGCCCCCAGGGCCACAGGGAGGGCAGGCAAGAAGGGGACAAGGAGGGGTGGGCAGGGAAGATGGCAGGCAGCCAGCAAGAGGGATCCGAAGGGTGGAGAGACCAGGGAGGGGAGGGGTGGACATCGGAGAACAAGACAAATTGGGAGACACAGGGGAAAAAGAAACCAAAAAATATGGTTAATAGTTAAGATTGCCAGGAGCGGATACTAAAGCTACCAGCTTCTAGAAGCAAAACTCAGTAGAAACCTGTGTCCTCGCACCCCTAAAGATGTTCTTCCCACTCAGCTCCCTTCCTCACCCCACTGTCCCCTACCCTCTGCACCCCAAACCCGCTGCCCCACCCCACCACACCCCAACTACCTCTTGTCTGAAGGATAGAGTTCAACAGTCAACACGTCCAGTGCGTTCCAGGATGCGATGCTAACCCCCCCAAAAAGGCAGAGCAGAGCGATCATGGCTGATTCGCTGTTTCCAAAAGACAGGAAGAAGCAGGAGATACAGGACATGACGCTGGAGCCAGCTGCAGCCAGGAGAGGAGAGCAGAGTGAGCCCAGCTCACCAGGAACCCACTCAAGACCCAGCCAGCTCTGAGACAGCCCAGCACGAGTCTGTCCCAAGATGGCCAAAAGGAAGGCTTTGCATGTGTCTTCAACATCCTTTGTCATTGTCTGTTTACTAAAAGTATCACTAACAACCATTGATTCAATGCCAGCTGTGAGCCAATACTTGCTTTACATGTATTGATTGAATATATCCACCTGGTGAGGCAGGTACAATCTCCCAAGTGGTAGATGACATCAGGGCTTATGGAGGTAACTTGCCCTAGGTAGGTGGCAGAGCTGAGATTCAGATCTGTAACCTCAAAGCCTGTGCCCTACCCACTTGCTACTCTGCCTACCTCCTTTATCCCCTAAAGAAGCTTCTAGGTCAGGCCTACCTCATCCTGCAGTAGCTCCTAAAGAGAGAACAGGAGCTGGGCATAGTGGTGCATGCCTGTAATCCCAGTAGTTGGGAGGCTAAGGCAGGAGAATTGTAGGTTTGAGGCCAGCCTTATCTGCTTAGCTAGACTCTCAGCAACTTAGGGAAACTGTTTCAAAATTTAAAAAGTAGGCTGGTCGTGGTGACACACGCTTGTAATCCCAGTACTTGGGAGGCTGAGACCAAAGGATCTGGGTTCTCGGACAGCCTCAGCTACTTAGTGAGGCACTCTGCAACTTAGTGAGACACTGTTTTAAAAAATAAAGAATTCAAAATAGGGCTGGGGGTGTAGCTCAGAAGTAGAATGCCCCTGGGTTCCATCCCCAGTACCGCAAAAAAAAAAAAAAAAAAAAATTAAAAAGTAGGCTGGGCATGGTGGCACATGCTTATAATCTCAGTACTTGGGAGGCTGAGACAGGAGGATCACAGGTTCGAGGCCAGCCTGAACTACTTAGTGAGGCCCTCCGCAACTTAGTGAGACCCTGCTTCCAAATAAAGAATAAAAAATTGGACTGGGGTGTGTAGCTTGGAGGTAGAATGCCCTGGGTTCCATCCCCAGTACTGAAAATAAATAAATAAATAAAAAGTTAAAATGGGCTGAGTGTGTAGCTTAGTAGCAGAGCATTCCTGGGTTCAATCCCCAGGACCACAAAAAATAAAGAGGAAGGAGAGAAACCGTCTGGCCAGTCCCTTCCACAGCCCAGAGCGAGAAGCCAAATGACAGCCTCCTCCGGCCCCTGACTCCCCACTCAGCTCTGAACTACCGCCAACCCAGCCTCTGCCCCTTACCGAGCATCCTGAGCCTGCCAATCTTGTCCATGAGCAGGGCAGACACAATATTCCCAGGAAGCACAGCCAGTGTCCCCAGGAAGCTGACAAAGTACACCATGTAGGCGCCTTCACCCGTCCCCGTCACGTCCAGCGGGCAGCCCTCCTTGCTGTGCAGGAACGTACTGTTCACCAGGCGGCTGTTCACAAACTTGTACTCGAACAGGTCTAGGGGTGAAGGCCAAGACACACAGGCAGTCAGAGCAAATGTGAGGGGGCCCTGCTCATGTCTGCGCACGGCTCAGGTTCTGTGCTCGTGGCGCTCAGCAGTGGGCACTCTCAAGATTATTCCAGGCACTCATTACAAAACATGGACTAATATCACCATGGGAACCAGGACTCTTTAGAGCAGAAAATGACCAAAATCAGTGACTGTTCCCAAGGGTTCCCATTAATAGTCTTGGCTTCTTGTCCACTCTTTTTGTCCACTTGAGCTGACTATAAGAAGCAGCAGTGCCATGGGTCTAGGAAACTTTTCTGAGAAAAATAATAAAAACACTAAGTCCTACCCTCTATTCCCCTCCCCATCACCCCCGCAAGGTGGGAGAAGTTCATCCTGTGCTCCATTTAAAGGTGGCAAACCTCAGTCTATCTCACAAAACAGCATTTCAAGTGCATGTAGTTTGAGAATCACTGTTAAAGAGAATTAATGCAATGATTTCCAACCTTGTCTCCATTAAGTATCCTTTTTATTGTTTTTCCTTCTCCCAAGGACCCTGTTTTGAATTATTTTTGCCCTCTTCAAAAATGCATTAATATAGCCGGGCGTGGTGGCGCACGCTTGTAATCCCAGCATTTGGGAGGCTGAGACCAGAGGATCCGGGTTTGCGGCCAGCCTCAACTACCTAGTGAGGCACTCTGCAACTTAGTGAGACCCGGATTCAAAATAAAGAATAAAAAATAGGGCTAGGAGTATAGCTCGAAGGTAGAATGCCCCTGAGTTCAATCCCTAGTACTGCAAAAAAAAAAAAAGCATTAATATTAGCTGGGTGTGGCGGTGCACACCTGTGATCCCAGTACTTGGGAGGCTAAGACAGGAGGATCACAGGTTCAAGGGCAGCTTCAGCAATTTTATGAGACCCTCAACAATTTAGCAAGGTCCTATTTCAAAATTAAAATTAAAATAGGGATGGAGGTGTAGCTCAGAGGTAGAATGCCCCTGGATTCAATCCCCAGCAACACACACACACACACACACACACACACACACACACACACAGTGCATTAATATCACTGCATTGAGTTATTATAATTCCAGCTGAAGGCAAAGAAACTTGATTTGTTTGTCAGATATTCTCACAGGAAAATACCCAACGGCCATTGGATTATCCAAATTATTGATAGGAGCCATGACGTGCCACCTTGCCCCAGAGCTCCAGAGAACTTTCAGCTTGAAAACTGTAGACTAGTGATGAGGAAGGTCCCTTGGGCCCTCACCATGGCCCACCCAACCCACCGGCCACCCAGCTTACCAGTATTATAGAACACAGTGTTGATGAACGTGCAGTTGCGGAAGAACGTGTTGCTGGATGTGATGTCCTCGAAATAACATTCCTCAAACAGGGAATCCTCAAAGGACACTGACTTCAGACGCAGCCCAATGAACCTGCAAAGCCAGGACGGTGAGACTCAATTCGGGCATCCCCATCCCCCGACCCGCAAGACTCCCTCCCTCCCTCAGGGAAGTAACAGGAAGCTCGCTCGCTAGGCATTGAGGAGAAACCACAGGGATCTGCCCCAAGTCATGTTGTCTTGAACTCCTGGCATCAAAGAGACAAGGGGTAGAAAGGAGAGGGCAGGAGTGAAGTTTCAAGGTCCCCACATACTTGTCATTGAAGTACTGCCCCCCTCGGTGGATCTGGTTCTCCAGTGTGAAGTTAAAAGTCACATGTTCTACACGCTCCCCAGGGAACACTTTGGTGCGGGATGCGTAGTCCACCGCCTGGAGATGGCGGATCATGTCGGGAAACCAGACGGTCAGGCCGTAGTAGCTGTCAAGGGTAATGGAATCAGGACGGAACCCGGGAGGAACAGATCAGCCTACATCCAGGCCTTGCTCCAGCCTCATCCCATGCTCCTCCCTTCCCAACTTCGAGGGTTCTGGGGACTCTAGGATCTCCTGTGCCACCCACCACCCCCTTTCTTACTTCTCAGGCACTTGTTTTATTTTGGTACTGGGGATCGAACCCAGGGGCATTCTACCTCCAAGCTATATCCCCAGCCCTTTTTATTTTTTATTTTGAAACAGGGTCTTACTAAGATGCTAAAGCTGGCCTCAAACTTGTGACCCTCCTGTCTCAGCCTCCAAACTACTGGGATGACAGGTGCGTGTCACCACAACAGACAAGGCTCTTACCTCTGCCTAAAACACTTTCCCCAACCCTTGCCCCTCAGCCTGCCCCACTCCCGGTCATCCTTCAGGATTTAGGTTCCCACCCCTACAAGGCCCAAAAGCTCCCACAGCAGCTTGTCCTTCCACCCCACCACCACTCATTGCTTTAGAGCTAGGTTTATCTAGCTCCGACCAATATGTAAACTCCACAAGGACTGGGACACATCTACTTCACCACAGCACAGTACCTGCGCAAAATAGACACTTAATGCTGGTCAGCCTGGGGTGCACGTTTACTGAATGAATGAATGAATGAATGAATGAATGAATGAATGAATGAAGTGGAGGAGCCAGATGGAGCACCATAGAGGAATCCACCCACACAACACCTTTCCTCATTATTTGTCCCTTTCATTTCCACCTTCCCCACCTCTCTCAACCCATACACCACCACACCCAGCACATACCACTCCCCTCACCTGAATGACATGGTGAACCACACGCCCATCATCATCAGAGTGATACGTCGGTATTCTGGACTGAAACAGGAGAGGAAGTTCCCCCAAACCTGCAAGCACAAAGGCAGAAGGGGGTTGTCATCTGGCACCCATAAACCCCCGTATCATCAGGCACCCAGAGACCCCCACTTTTCTGCCCCTCCACCTCACTTCAGTTCACCCTCACCCCATCACATCGGCTCAGGCTCTGCCTTCCTCTCCCACTCCCTCCCCTTTCTCTACCACCCCATCCTCCATTACCTGCCCCCCCAGGCTCAAGGCCCGGACCCCCCAGCGCTGGTACCAGGTCCCCGTGTCTGACTGGATCTCAATCAACTCATCCTCCTGATGAATCGTCTTAATGTGGGTGACCTGGGCCAAGAGAAGGGATGAGCAGTCACACACTGTATTTCCCAACCCCCTCTGAGTGCCTCAGTTTCCCTGCAAAATGGAAAACAGAGAGCAGCTATGATACCCCAAGAACGTCACTGAGGTGGCATGTGGTCGGAGATGTCTAGGGAAGTGGGAGGCATTGGGAGAGGAGCAGAGTGGGGGCTGGGGCTGCCAGGGCGCGGCGGCTGTGAGCTGGGCTGTGTCTTACCGAGAACACTCGCTCGGGATGCCCCTTGGCTCGCATGTTGGTGTCGTGAACCTGCTTCAGCACCATCCAGGCCTCGTCATGCTTCCCGTTCTAGAGCCACCACAGACAGAACCCAGAGTTACAGAGCCCCTCCTCAACCTAGCTTCCAGAGTCCCAGGACACAGAAGATTCTCAGCCCCCAGCCCCTGGCCCTCAGGCATGCATCCCCTAAGCTGGGGTACAGTAAGACCGTGTATCAGCCATGGGCAAGAGGCAGGACATGTCCACGGGAGAGTACAAGTCCTTGGGATTCCCTAGTATGATGGAAAGGGAAAACTGAAGACAAGAGAAATGATGGAGCCGGGCGTGGTGGCGCACGCTTGTAATCCCAGCATTCGGGAGGCTGAGACCGGAGGATCGGGGTTCGAGGCCAGCCTCAGCTACCTAGTGAGGCACTCCACAACTTAGTGAGACTCGGTTTCAAAATAAAGAATAAAAAAAATAGGCCTGGGGGTGTAGCTCGGAGGTAGAATGCCCCTGAGTTCAATCCCCAGTACCACAAAAAAAAAAAAAAGAGAGAAATGATGGGCAGGTGCGTCATCAGAGAAGGGCCAGCATCCTAACCCAGCTGGACCTAGATGAAGTTAGAGGGGGACAACATAAGCAGCAGGAACTTTCCTTGAGCTATAAAACCAGGGCCAGGGCTGGGGATATCGTTCATTGGTAGAGCACTCGTCTAGCATGTTCAAGGCCCTGGATTGAATCCCCAGCCCCCCAAAAAATATAAAATAAAGTAATACAATGGCCAAAATGCTTGCCTGCAAATTTTATTTTTATCATTTATTTATATATTTATTTACTTATTTATTTATTCTGGTACTGAGGGATTGAACCTAGGGGCACTCTACCTCTGAGCTACACCACTGGCATTTTTTTTTTAAACAGGGTCTCACTAAGTTACTGAGGCTGGTCTCAAACCTGAGATCCTCCTGTTTCAGCCTCTCAAGTACAGGGATTGGAGATATATACCACAGGTTCCCTGGTTTCTCCACCCACAGAACTTCTCTGGAGATGCATTTTTTTTTTTCTTTTTGGTGGATTGAACTCAGGGGTATTCTACCTCTAAGCTACACTACCAGCCCTATTTATTTATTTACTTACTTATTTATTTATTTATTTTAGTGTGTGTGTGTGTGTGTGTGTGTGTGTGTGTGTGTGTGTGGCACTGGAGATGGAACCCGAGGCATTCTACCTTCGAGCTATACTCCCAGCCCGATTTTATTTCTTATTTGGAAACAGGGTGTTGCAAGGCAGATGAGTCTCACTACTTGCTGAGGCTGTCCTCAAACCTGTGATCCTCCTGTCTCAGCCTCCCAAGTACTGGGATTACAGGCATGCACCACCACACCCGGCTTTAATTCTTTATTTTGAAACAGGGTTTCACTAAGTTTCAGAGAGCCTTATGAAATAGCTGAGGCTGGCCTGGAACCTGCAATCCTCCTGTCTCAGCCTCCCAAGTACTGGGATTACAAGCGTGGGCCACCACGCCCGGCTTGGAGATACATTCTGATACAAAAGAAGCAGATAAAGTCCCCCAGAACATGAACCCTTGAGGAAGGCAAACCCCCAGTGAGCCTTTAAACACAGGGGCCCCTGCTGCCCTGCCCAGCCAGCCCTGTTCACCTCCAAGAAGAAGCGGGGGCTCTCAGGCTGCGTGGTCAGAGCCCCAATGGCAAACACAGAAGGGAAGGCACAGACCAGGACGAAGACCCTCCAGCTGTGGAACTGGTATGCAGAACCCATCTGAAAACTCCACCCTGGCAGAGACGGGACAAAGTGTCAGCAGAAAGGCCAGGCCGGGGCTCCTGCCACAGAAGTGCAGGCGCAGGCGTCTGGGGTGGGCTCGGGGGCTGCTCACCGTAGTGGGGAATGATGGCCCACGCCATCGCTGCTGCGTACACTCCACCAATCATCCAAAACATGCAGAGCCAGCTCAAGTGCTCCCCTCGCTTCTCCTGAGCCAGAAACTCCGAGAAATAGGAGAAGACAATGGGGATGGACCCTCCAATCCTGGAGAGATTTCAAGAACTCAGCATTGCAAAATGTCCAGGTTACTGATCCCCTGCCCCAGGCTCTGGGTTCCCAAGCTCCTGTCATCTTCCAGACCACTGTAGAGTTTTTTGTTTTGTTTTGTTTTTTTCTTTTTTTTCGGTACTGGGGATTGAACTCAGGGGCATTCTACCTCCAAGCTATACCCCCAGCTCTATTTTTTATACTTTATTTTGAAACAGGGTCTCACTAAGTTGCGGAGTGCCTCACTAGGAAGCTGAGGCTGGCCGTGAACCCAGATCCTCAGGTCTCAGCCTCCCAAATGCTGAGATTACAAGTGTGCGCCACCATGCCCGGCTTGTTTTGTTTTCAGTGCTGGAGATTTAACCAGGGGTGTCTTACCTCCATGCTACAACTCAAGGGGTATTGTAGCTCGAGCTATATTCCCAGCCATTTTGTTTTGTTTTGAAATAGGGTCTCTCTAGGTTGCTGAAAGTCTTATTATGTTGCAGAGGGGCATCCATGAACATGCAATCCTCCTGTCTCAGCCTCCCAAGTACTGGGATTACAGGCATGTGCCACCATACCCAGCTTTTATTTTTTTATTTTGAAACATGGTCTTGTAAAGTTGCTCAGGCTATCCTCAAACCTGAGATCCTCCTGTCTCAGCCTCCCAAGTACTAGCATTATTGGCATGTGCCACCAGGCCCAACTTCCAGACCTTTTTAAGAGATCCCATCTCACATATAATGCTCTACAATCTCCTCTCACTACCAGTCAGCGAGCACCCATCCTTGGAATAGTGGGAAACAGATAAGCAGGTCTCAAGGTATGGGAAGAAACAAATATTAAATCTTGAAGATTACTACAGGGATAGGAGGGTTGGCAGATAATTACAGAAAAGGGAAAACTTTCAGAGAAAAAAGATGGTCAAAGAGCCAGGCATGGTGGTGCACGCTTGTAATCCCAGCATTTGGGAGGCTGAGACTGAAGGATCCGGGTTCTCGGCCAGCCTCAGCTGCTTAGTGAGGCCCTCTGCAACTTAGTGAGACCCTATTTCAAAATAAAGAATAAAAAATAGGGCTGGGGGTATAGCTTGGAGGTAGAATGCCCCCAGGTTCCATCCCCAGTACCGCAAAAAAAAAAAAAAAAAAAGAAAAAGATGGGCAAAGAGGAGAGTGAGGGCAGATGCTGTGGGAACAAGACAAAAAAGTGCTTGGAGACAAGAGAGTGAGAGCCTCCAGGTCCCTGAGGAAGTGAGGTGCAGGCTGGGCAAGGCTTCAGGCTCTGGCAGATACATGAGATAGCAAGGTTTGTGGTCAAATGCAGGAAATGTGTGTAGTCTCTGGGAGGGAATAACTCCAGGGGCCACAGGAGCCCGGGGATGAGGCTTGTGGAGACAGAACTAGAGGTGGGGTGGAGGACCCAGGAGTGGACCATCCATGGAATGGTGTTCTGGACGGCAGCAGACAGGCCCTGGGCAGAGGGAAGCCAGTCTGAAGATGGCGAGGGGGAGAGGAATTCACTCAACTCACACACAGCCAAGGTGCATCTGAGGTGCCTAGCACTGTACTGGGCCCTAAAGCTGTAACAGTGACCAAAGCACAGTCCTGTCTTTAAGGAGCTTAGGATGTGGACACTCACCCGACCCCGGAAAGAAGGCGGCAAAAGAGGAAAGTGCCATAGCCCTGGACGAAAGATGAGAAGAAGGCGAAGACGCTATTGACGGAGAGCGAGATGAGCAGACACTGCCTCCGGCCCAGGCGATCAGCCAGGCCTCCCCAGAGGAAGGCTCCCACCATCATGCCCAAGTAGACGATGAGGCCTGGAAAGAGTAGGAAACAGGTAGGAGGGGCATGAGCACACACACACCTCAGTCCTCCCGTTAGCGGAGCAGTGCAGGGCTGAAGCGGAACTGAAGAACTTCTAGAAGGCAAATCTAGCCAGAGAGAAGAGCAAGCAAGAAAAGATGAATTGTATAAGCAAAGGTGGAAGGTCATCTCTTCAAGCCAGGGGTCCATGGGCAGGACTGCTGATATGGGAGAATCCCAGGACTGGCCCCACCTCATACGAACATACACACACCATCCCCATCCCTGGCTCACCTAGGAGGGATGGATCTGCTTAGATTCCCAGATCCTCCTGTGTCCTCTCTATCCTCCCTACTTTGAGGCCCTTAAAGCAGCAGGGGGGTCTCTGTGTTGTTCCTTGGGAAAGGGACTCCAATTCCTTTGATCTTCCCAGGAAATTCCCCCCACGAAACCCATTCTTTACTCCTTCCAGCTCTGATACTTATTGCTTCCTTCGTAAAATCAGAATTGTTATTATTACTATTATTGTTAGTAGTAGTAGTAGTAGTAGTAGTAGTCGTAGTATTTGGTACTGGGATTGAACCCAGGGCATTCTACCTACAAGCTAAACTCCCAGCTCTTATTTTGTATTTTGAAACATGGTCTCCCTCAATTACTGAGGCTCAGCTGGGCGTGGTGGTACACGCTTGTAATCCCAGTACTTAGGAGGCTGAGACTGGAGGATCTGGGTTCACAGCCAGCCTCAGCTACTTAATGAGGCCCTCTGCAACTTAGTGAGACCCTGTTTCAAAATAAAGAATAAAAAATAGTGCTGGGGATATAGCTCGGGGGGGTAGAATGCTCCTGAGTTCAATCCCCAGTACCATAAAAAAAAAAAAAAAAAAATTACTGAGGCTCAAACCTGTGATCCTCCTGTCTCAACCTCCCAAGTACTGGTATTACAGACATATACCACCATGCCCAGCTTGTTATTGATCTTAAAAATCATCTATTCCAAACCTTGCATTTTACCCATGACCAAACCAAGCCCCAGGGAGAAGAGGCCTGTCCAAAACAGAGCGAGGCCTAGACCCTTTCTCAGCAAGTCAAAGGGGGTCTCCTCTTCAGGGTCTTTATCAGAGACCATCAGAAGCCACGAGAGACCACTCCCTGGTCCTGGACATCCTGGGTCTGAGTGAGAGTGGTGGTTGGGAGTCCCAACCCCCACTGGCCACCACCCCAAACTAACTCTCCCCATTTATATCAGAGAATCTGAATATTGACTTCTTGTTCTCCAGTCAAGGAAGGAACAGGATAATAAGAGAAAGGGTTATGAAGAAATACCACACAGTGGCCCATCCCACCCCGGCCACCTCCTGCAGAACTAGTTCAGCAGCCCACCACCTGCCAAGCCACTGGCCCAAGCCCCAGACTCTCTTTGGCCCTTCCCCAAACCCCTCTTTCACAAACAACTTTGCAGACTCAGCCCAGGAAGAGGATGCATGTAAAGGGACCGTGTGTGGAGGAACCTTGGGCCCCCTGGGGACATCTTGGAGGCAGGGTCCTAGGGAGCCGTGAGGAGGACAGCAACAGAGTTGGGGGGCCCTGATGCGCCTTACCCAGCATGCCTTTGTTGGAGTCAGACAGGCACATGTCCTTCTCAGCGCTGGGCAGCACGAAGCCCACCACGAAGACCTCGACCCCATCAGCCATCAGTGCCAGGCCAAGCACGAAATAGAGTGTCCACTGAAAGCGGCCGTGGCCGCACTCGCGGAGGATGGCCTCGTACTGCTGCGCCAGCTCCTCGCGCTCTTTCCGCCGCTGCGCCTCCCCTCGGCCCCCGCGGGGACCCTCCGCGTCACTCAGGCCCCCCCTCACTCCGGCCAGGGGCGCCCCGTCCGCCATCCGCTCGCCTTTGCCCTCAGACTCCGCCCGGGGGATGCCCTGATATTCCCCCTCGTAGATTTCGTCATCCTCGTCGTGGCCCTCGGTGGCGTCGCTAGACGCGCCGCCTTCCTCCTCGTCCTGGGTCCCCTCTCCGCGGTAATAGCCATCAGCCGGGGCTGGGAAGTCGTCGTCGTCATCCTCCTCCTCGAAGCGGGAGTAGGATCTTCGCGAATATTCGTCCTGGACTCTGTCCAGGCCCTTCACCACCTTCTTGGCTGCATGCTTCTTGACTTCCTTGGCGATGTCTTTGGCCCCGCGGATGAAGGCCGTCCGGTCTCGGAAGCCCTCTTCCATGATGGAGCTCTGGGGCGCTCCGCTTCCTTCTCAGCTTTTGGCCCAAAGAGTCTGGGAGTCGAGGAGCCCCCTCCCCCTGTCACTTAGTTGAAGTATGTCCCAGGACCTTTGGGCTCAGAATAAGAGGAAACAGGACCCGGCCAGTGAGTGCTTAGGAGGGGAAGGGAGAGACTGGGTCCACCCTCAGTTCAGTAGGGCCAGCGGGGAAGGGAGAGGGGGAGTGGGGGGACAAGAAGGGAAGGGGGAGCCAGGTTGGTGGGACTCAGCTGTAGAGCCAGGGTAACTCGGAAGGGCTGCCTGCTTCTCTTCCAGGAGCCTCTGGAGACCTAGAAAAAGGGAGAGAAAATGGAATCCTATGTTGGGCCAGTATACAGTCCCCCTCCACCCAGAGCCTCACTTGGACCATGGGGTGCAGAGGCAGTCTCCTTGCTTCAGCCACCACTCAGTAAAGAGAGCTGCTCTGGGCCAGTCCAATGTAGGTCCTGCTACTCCGACCTCAGACGCTAGGCCCATGGGGTTTGCTTCCCCAGAACGCTTCTCTCTCTTTTTTTTTTTTTTTTTTTTTTCGGTACTGGGGATTGAACTATTGAACTCGGGGGCATTCTACTTCTAAGCTACACCCCCAGCCCTATTTTATTCTTTTATTTATTTATTTATTTTTAATTAATTTATTTATTTTTTGCAGTACTGGGGATTGAACTCAGGGGCGTTCTGCCTTCGAGCTACACCCCCAGCCCTATTTTTTATTCTTTATTTTGAAACCAGGTCTCACTAAGTTGCAGAGTGCCTCACTAAGCATCTGAGGCTGGCCGAGAACCCGGATCCTCTCATCTCAGCCTCTCAAATGCTGGGATTATAAACGTGCGCCACCACACCCGGCTCTTATTCTTTTATTTTTGAAACAGGGTCTCACTAAGTTGCGGAGGGCCTCACTAAGTTGCTGACGCAGTCCTTGAACCTGCAATCCTCCCGTCTCAGCCTCTCAAGTACTGGGATTACCGGCGTGTGCCACCACACCCAGCCCAGAGCCCTTCTTTTAACCCCTGCTCCACATCAAGTTCAGACCCCTGTTTCATCCCCAACCTGCAAAGATAAAACAGAGACTAGGGGAAACCAGAGTTCCCCACTCTTGTTTGGTCTAGGGTTTCTACTGGGGACAGAGCTTGGGAAAGGAGACAAGACCTCCAACCTGTTGCCTTCAGCGCACTGGTATCTGAAGGTGGGGCTTCAGATACATAGTTCTTCCCTCAGGTCCTGTGTTTACAGGCTTCCCAGGGAAGATTCTCTACCAACATAGCCCATTGGGTAAAAGCTCAGATTCCAGAATCAAAATTTTTGGGGGGGAGATACTGAGGATTGAACCCAGGATCATTCTACTCCCAAGCTACACCCCAGCCCTTTTTATTTTTTATTTTAAACAGGGTCTTGCAGATGGGCATGGTGGCACACACTTGTAATCCCAGTACTTGGGAGATTGAGACAAGAGGACAAGACAAGACAGGTTCGCCGCTAGCCTCAGCAATATAGTAAGATCCTCCAAACTTAGTGAGACTCCAAAAAATTGGGCTGGGGGGTGTAGCTTGGAGGTAGAATTTCCCTGGGTCCAATCCCTAGTACCAAAACAACAACAACAAAAATGGGGTCTCCCTAAGTTGCTGAGGGCTTACTAAGTTGCTGAGGCTGGCCTTGAACCTGTGATCCTTCTGTCTCAGCCTCCCAGTAAACTTGGGTTTGACTTCCTGCTTTAGTGTTTACTAGCTAAGTGAGCTCAGGTATGTTTCTGAACACTCAAGCCTCAATTCCCTCATATTTAAAGATAGAAAGCTGGGTATAGTGGCTCATGCCTGTAATCCCAGTACTTGGGAGGCTGAGACTGGAGAATCACAGGTTCAAGGCCAGCTTCAACAACTTAGACCCTATTTCAAAGGGCCAGGGGTATAGCCCAGAGGTAGAATGCCATTGAGTTCAATCCCCAGTACCATATGAAGAAGATGAAGAAGGAGGAGAAGGAGAAGGATAAGAGGAGGAGGAGGAAATAAAAGATGGATTAAATGACATAACGTGTATAAACTGCTAACCACAGTACGGGGCACATAAAAAGTGATGAATAAATATTAATCCTTACTATCATGCTGATAGTAATATAGTGAGGTGCCCTAGGTTCCCTCCTGAGGTCCCAAAGCAAAAGCCATCTCTGTATGCTATTTAGGGTGAGCAGCAGAAAGGGACAGCATCAAGGGGAACACTGGTTCTGCGTAAAGCACATGACAGATCAGCTGAGTTGAAACCCCAGCCCTGCCACTTACTAACTGCTCTTAAGCAGGTTACTTAACCTCCCTAGCTTCCAGATCCTTATATTTAATATTTAAAGTGAGGATAATTAAATGGGTAGAATCTCTATTTCTCAGAGTTAGTGTGAGAATTTTTTTTTTTTTTTTGGTGTGTATGTGTGTGTGTGTGTGTGTGTGTGTGTGTGGTACTGGGGATTGAGCCCAGAGGCATTCTACCTTTGAGTTATACCCCCAGCCCATTTTATTTTTTATTTGGAAACAGGGTCTCACTAGGTTGACAAGAATCTCACTACTTGCTTAGGCTGTCCTTGAACCTTCGATCCTCCTGTCTCAGCCTCCCAAGTACTGGGATTACAAGCGTGCACCACCATGCCTGGCCTAGTTGAGAATTTAATCACACAGCAGATAATCGATAAATATTAGTTTCTTTTCTTCCTATTATGGTGAAAAGTGTGAAAGAAGCAGGAAGCAGCAGGGTTGGGGGGGG
>PVLC010036701.1:0-15516 GCA_004027655.1 Graphiurus murinus | reverse complement strand
GGGAACTCTTGCAGTTTTTTCTCCATTTAATATGATGTTGGTGTATTGCCTTTATGATGTTGATGTGCGTTCCTTCTATTCCACCTCTCTGAAGTGTTTTTAGCATGAATGGGGGTTGGATCTTGTCAAATGCTCTTTCAGCATCAATTGAGATGATCATGTGATTTTTGTCATTGATTCTTGCAGCTACTTGAAGAGGGCATAGGACCAACACTTCAACACATAGGCACAGGTAAAAACTTTCTCAACAAGACCCCAAAAGCACAAGCAACTCAAAGGAAGATCAATACATGGGATTGCATTCAACTGAAGAGCTTCTGTGCAGCAAAGGAAACTATCAAGAACCTAAACAGAGAGCCCACAGAGTGGGAGAAAATTTTTGCCAACTACTCTTCTGATAGACCTCTACTATCTAGGATATACAGAGAACTCAAGAAAATCACAGCTAAGAAAACAAATAACCCAATCAAAAAATGGGAAAAGGACCTAAATAGACACTTCACAAAAGAAGAAATACAAATGGCCAATAAATATATGAGGAAATGTTCTACATCATTAGCAATCAGAGATGTGCAAATCAAAACTACCTTGAGATTTCACCTAACTCCAATCAGAATGGCAATCATAAAAAACACGAATGACAACAAATGCTCTTGAGGGTGTAGAGAAGTGGGAACCCTAATACATTGTTGGTGGGATTGCAGATTAGTGCAACCACTTTGGAAAACAGTATGGAGGATCCTCAGATGAATGGGAATGAACCTACCGTATGATCCAGCAATACCACTTCTGGGTATCTACCCAAAATAATGAAAACCAAACTACCAGACTGACTCATGTGTATCTATGTTTATAGCTGCACAATTCACAATAGCCAAACTATGGAAGCAGCCAAGATGTCCATCGACAGATGAATGGATTACAAAACTATGGGATATGTACACAATGGAATTTTACTCAGCCATAAAGAAGAACAAAATCATGTTATTTGCAGGGAAATGGATGGGACTGGGAAACATTATGTTAAGTGAGATTAGTCATTCACAAAGAGTAAAAAAGCATATGTTCTCCCTAATATGCAGATGCTAGGGAGAAGATGGGACATAAGAGGATCCCCAGATGAAAAAGGAGAAACCCTCAATAAGCAAAGAAGTTGACTTAACTGAAGGGGATGGATGGGGGTGGGGAGACAACCGAATGCACATGATGTACTTTCACAAATATATCAAAGTCAATCACTAAACTGAACTTGAGAAGGAAGGAGGATGAGGGAGTAGGGTGGGGATTGGGGAATGGGTTAAATGAGAAATGTGTGCATGCATATATGCCTTTATTAGCTTGTACCTAACAAAGATGTATGATTACAATGCACCAATTATTATTTAAAAAAAAATATATATATATGTATATAAACAGAAGTTACAGAATGTGAGAAAATCTTTACCAGCCACTCCTCTGAGAGGATTAATTCCTAGAATATATAAAAAGCTCAAAAAAATGTAACCCAATAGAAATGTACAGTTGAACTAGCTGGGCGTGGTGGTGAACGCTTGTAATCCGAGTACTTGAGAGGTTAAGACCTGAGGATCCAGGTTCGTGGCCAGCCTCAGCTACTTAGTGAGGCTCTCTGCAACTTAGTGAGACCCTGTTTTAAAATAAATATAAAAATAGAACTGGGAATGTAGCTTGGAGGTAGAATGCCCCTGGGTTCAATCCCCAATACTGCAAAAAAAAAAAAAGAAAGAAAGAAAAGAAAATAATGTAGAATTGAACTGAATAAACACTTCTCAAAATAAAAAATACAATTGGCTAATAAATATATGAAAAATGTTCAATATCATTAGAAATTAAGGAAATGCAAATCAAAATGACACTGAGATTCCATCTAACTCCAGTTAGAATGTCAATTATCAAGAATACTTTGGAAAACAATATGGAGAATCCTAAGACGAATGGGAATGAACCTACCATATGATCCAGCAATACTACTTCTGGGTATCTATCCAAAATAATGGGAACCAAACAATCAGACCAATGTATGTGTATCTATGTTTATAGCTGCACAATTCACAATTGCCAAACTATGGAACCAGCCAAGATGTCCATCAACAGATGAATGGATTGCAAAATTATGGGATATTTACAGAATGGAATTTTACTCAGCCATAAAGAAGAACAAAATCATGTCATTTGCAGGGAAATGGATGGAACTGGAAAACATTATGTTAAGTGAGATTAGTCAGTCACAAAAAGTAATAAATCATATGTTATCCCTAATATGCAGAAGCTAGGGAGAAAGTGGGACATAAGAGGGATTCTAGACAAAGAAGGAGAAACCTTAGATGAGCAAAGAAGGTGACTTAACTGAAGGTGATGGGGGGGAAAGACCCTAATGCACATGATGTACTTTCACAAAGTCAGTCACTAAACTGATCTTGAGAAGGAGGGAAGGGGAGGGAGTGGGGTTGAAATTGGGGAAGGGTTAAATGAGAAATGTATGCATGTATGCCTTTAACAGCTTGTACATAACAAAGATGTATGATTACAATGCACCAATAAAAAATAAAAAATAAAAAAACTCAAATCTCTAACATTTCTGATAATTCTCAGATATTGGAAGGATATGATTCATTAATTTTTTAGAACTTAAGTATTTGTAATTGATGTCACAATTGCTTTAAAGTTTATTTTTTTTAAGTTACATTTTAAATTTAGTTGCTTAGAAAGTGTGGAGAAGTGGGAACTCTAATACATTGTTGGTGGGATTGCATATTAGTGCAACCACTTTGGAAAACAGTACAGAGAATCCTCAGATGAATGGGAATGAACCTACCATATGATCCCACAATACTACTTCTGGGTAACTACCCCAAAGAATGGAGACCAAACTATCAGACTGATGCATGTATACATATGTTTATAGCCACACAATTCATAATTGCCAAACTATGGAACCAGCCAAAATGTCCATCAACAGATGAATGGATTTCAAAACTATGGAATATGTACACAATGGAATTTTACTCAGCCATAAAGAAGAACAAAATCATGTCATTTGCAGGGAAATGGATGGAACTGTAGAACATTCTACTAAGTGAGATTAGTCAGTCACAAAAAGTAAAAAATTGTATGCTCTCCCTAATATGTGGAAGGTAGAGAGAAAGTGGGACATGAGGGACTCTAGGCAAAGAAGGAGAAACCTTAGATGAGTAAAGAAGGTGACTTAACTGAAGGTGATGAGGGGGCACCTTAATGCACATGATGTACTTCCGCAAGCTTATCAAAGTCATTCACTAAACTGAACTTGAGAAGGAGAGAGGGCAAGGGAATGGGGTGGAAATTGTTGAAGGATTAAATGAGAAATGTATTCATGTATGTCTTTACCAGCTTGTACCTAACAAAGATATATGAGTACAATGCACCAATTAAAAAAAAAAGTAAGTGTTCAATACATTTTAAAACTGGTAATATCAAGAAATATTGAGAGGAGATACCATACAGTCATTAGCAGTGTGAACTCTGGAGCCAGACTCCCTAGATAGGTTCATAAGTCCACTTCACATTTTATTTGGAGTTCCTCTGGGAGAGCAGAGACAGTGCCAAGGACAAAGGTCTGCACAGAGCATTCTCAGTAGAATTTAATAACTGCTAATGATCAGTGATTACACTGTGTCTCCTATTTTTTCTTTATGACTGGGGCTTTTATTGCAGTTACTCTGCACTTCTGGAACGATGTATTAGAGATGGGGTAGATACAGATAAGGGAAGAAGCATGTGTATGCAAGCATATCTCTTAGAGATCTTGGATTTTGAACTAGATACAATTGCTAGATTTAAGGGCATTTTTGGTAAGTGTCGAATGTGAATTGGCATTTTTGGTAAGTGTCAAACGTACATATATAAGTATAGATACATAGATATTTAGATATATTCGATAAAGGTCTATATAGATGTACTTATATTATATATAAAGTGAAATTGATACCTAATGTTCATAGACATAGAGTGTGGCACAGGTTGATCATTTTCTATCAAATCATTTCCTCTTTCTCTAAAATACTCAGCCAATATATCAAGGTTACTCACTAAACTGAACTTGAGAGGGAGGGAGGGCGAGGGAGCGGGGTGGGAATTTGGGTAAGGGGTCAAATGAGAATTGTGAGCACATATGTCGTTATCAATTTGTACCTAACAAAGATGTATGCTTACAATATATGAATAAAAATAAAAATTAAAAATAAATAAATAAAATAAAATACTCAGCCAAACTATTTCCCCACTTCCCTTATAGTTAGGTATAGCTATGGACTTCAATTGTAGTCAGTAGGTGAGCAGAAGTGATACAGCTAGTTTTGCCCTTAAAAAATTCCACACCTGTAATCCTCTGGCCTCTTCCTCCTTTCACGTGTAAAGAACTTTAAAAATCACATTGCTACATTGCTAATGGTATCATAGCTTTAAGATAGAAGAAATATGGACCTCTTAAATACCAATTAGAAATGTGTTACCTCACAAACATTAATTAATCTAAGGTTTTTTTTTCCTCTCTTTTTTGTGATGCTGAGAATTGAACATAGGGCATTATGTCTATGAACTACATCCCCAACCCTATTTTATTTTTTAATTTGGAGAAAGGGTCTTTCTAAGTTGCTGAGAGCATGGCTAAGTTGCTAAGGCTGGCTCTGAATCTGCAATCCTCCTGTCTCAGCCTCTCAAGTACTGGGATTGTAGGCATGCACCACCACACCCAGCCATAATCTAAGATTTTCTGTAATTTAGAAAGAAATATCTATCTGTTTATCTATCTATCTATCTATCTATCATCTACTCTTTGAACCATTTGTTAGTTACCTTAGTAAATACCCTAAGGTAAAAATTTTTAAAAAGATTTAAAAGCCCTTAAATTCCACATAGCTAGTAGAGTATACATTAAATACAGAGATATAAATATATACACATGTGTAAATATGTATAAATATCTACATGACTTCTTCCACCTTAAAATCCTATCTTCTTTATGGAATTTTAAACTATGAGTGTCATACTATTTTAATAACATCTGTGATAAATATGCTATATTATACATGATATAAGATATTGATTTAGAAAATTAATAAGATAGGGGTCTTTTATATTAATTTTTCCATGACTTCTAAAAGTTGCTATAATGGTTTGGGTTTAGAATGTCTCCCCAAAAGCTCATGTGTTAAAACTGTGTTCCTCAATGAGGAAAGGGTCAGAGGTGGGGCATAGCTGGAGGAGCTGGGTCACTGGGCACATGGCCGTCGGGACACATCCCCTCCTCTTGCCCTCTCTATTGCTGGCCATCATGACCGACAGTGGCTTTTCCCCTCCACATGCCCTGCCATTTGGAGATGGTCACCCATAAACTGAACCTCTAAAAGGTGAGCCAAACAAACCTTTCCTCCTGCGAGTTGTGCTTTTCTGGTCTTTTGGTCACAGTGTGGAAAACTGACTAAAACAGTTACCTACAGTGTATTTTACTTCTAATGTCAAATCAAATGAAAATAATATAAATGTCATATTATTTTTCCTTACAAGTTTGAATTGTAAGTCAATTACCATTTGAATGCTCAGAATCCATCCATCTGAGTTGTACATAAAACCAAAGTAGTTGATTCAAGAAAATGAATTTTAACACCATCCAAAAATCTACTCAAATTTGAAGGAAATATATATGGCCACTCTCTTTTATTTATGCTAGATAAAATCCTATAAAATTCATTCTAACACAATATCTTGCTTTGGGCACACTTCAGAATTAACAAAGACTTCAGCAGTAAGTATGCTGAAGTGTAGCTTTACCAACAAGTGCTAAGCTTTACTTGAACTTTAGCACTTAATCACCAGAGAAACCTTCCCAGATACCATTATGTGGATGTATAGAGAGGGATCCTGGTTTCAAAACATCTCAATATCTCAATTGCTTGCAGATGCTTATACCCTCTATGTTGGAGCTGACTCAGGTAGTGGCTCCACAGTTCAAATCTGAACCACATTCTGCATGTTAACATTGACCTTAACTATGAGTCCAGTGGAGAAAAGGCACAGTTACCTTTTTTTTTTCACAAAGAAACTCAGAGAAAGTTTTGGTCATTTCATAAAAAGTGAAGCATTATAAATAACTTTGCTAATGTGATGCTGCCCACTATAAAAAATTACTTAAGGCATCAATATAAGAATATAAAATTTAATAAAGAATACAGTATCTAGTGACTGTTCACTATATCATTAGACATGTTTTGGTAAAAAAAAAAAAAGAGTTTATAATTATAAAAATGCTCTGCTAGAAGCAAAAGGACATATTTTCAACCATGTAATGAAGGATAAGTTGAAAATTATAAATGGCATTCTGGAAGCACTAAAATAGATGGCCAATATTGGCACTAAACAATCTCAAGAGAGATATTTAAATTTTCTTCTTGAATAGTCTGAAGTATAATTTCTTATAGCATATATTTTCTTTTAACCTGATACCATTGTTTTTGGAGGATATTGTACCTAGATTGTTCTAGGTGGTACAGAGGATAGAAGTGCAACAGACCAGATATTTATAATTCCATATTGGAAATATATTAACTAAATGGAGGGTGGTCAATATGATGTTAAGTAATAGACTAAGAAACTTGCGTATCTTCAGTATATAGACATGGTCTTTATACAGTGAGATTATATAGATCTCCTGTTAAGAAACTTGCGTATCTTCAGTATATAGACATGATCTTTATACAGTGAGATTATATAGATCTCCTGTAGCTATCCAGTCACAATATAATACACAAAATAGTATGGTTGTCAGTATCATGCTAGAAACAGGCAATTACTATAGAGTCTCTAGCTTCATTAGCTATTTTTTCACAATACTAAAAAAGCTAGAAAATTTCATTGTAGGCAAGGTGCTAGATATATACTTTTTTGTTTGACTTGGTAGCTGGCAGGCATCTAACTACTTAAGCAAGTAATTGAAAATTTACATGGAGTTGGATGATGTGTTTGAACTCTAAGTATTTTTCAGAGAAATATCTGAAAAGGAATTCAGAAACCCCCTCCATATGTAGGTGCCTCTTCTTTGACTGTTGTACCATAAGAACTTGGACAACCTTGCTCGTCTCCTACATAGGACCTGGTCCTATAATTCACATTCATCATCTTTCCTGAGGACCCACCATTTATGGGAAACGTTGAATAAGCTTACTTATATATTTCAAAAGAAGATACATTTCTATGTTCCAACATTTCAAGCATTTTAGAAGCAACTAAAATAGTTATTATTCTAAGACTGAGCGCTTACAATCTGATAGGGACTGCATAGAGTATTGCACATCTGATGAGGGTCTTGAACCATGAAGTGAAAATTTGAATTTTTCCTTGTCCTTTTCCTTTTCTCCATCCTTACTCCTTTTCTTCCCGAGGTCTTTTGCATCTGTTTTCTCTAACATATTAAAAAAAATCATGATAAATCTTTTAACTAGTCAACCTCAAACTACATTTCCTACCCATCATGTTTAAAAGAATAAAAGGCCAGTGTAATAGTATTATTTAAATGTAAAACCTGTAGCCACAATTTCCCCAAAATACAACCTCTAGTTAGAAATATAACAATAAAGGCAGAGAAAATTTTGAAAATGGACATGCACTGTGAAAAACATGCAGGATTGCTTATTATCTTACACAATAACTAAATTTTACACATAATTTTGTGTTCAGTGTAGATTATTTGAATATATTTTATTTACATAAAATTATACTGTCAGGATACTTTTCTCACTTTAAAAATAAAAATAAAAAAACAGAAATGCATGGACTGAAAGTGAGGTGCTAACTGTGGACTCCTCTCAGGTATTTTTATTTGGGGCCTTAATCTCAAGAAAACACAATTTCTGGCCCCTAAATACCTTTTAGTGGAGCTGGAATCTAATCAACAGCACAAACTAAGCTCCTTTTTCCAGTATGGTTTATGTAATAGACAACATACTCACAACTATCTTTACCATTTGAATTCTCATTCATATACAAATTTCTAGAAAATATTTCCTCCTTTAATTTTCCCCAAAATATTTTATTCCCTAATAAGTCCCTTCTGAATTTGAATCAGAAAATTTAGATTTTGTCTACTCCATTTTCTGAATCATCTGCTAAATATAAGATCACAATTTTCATTTGAAAAATTTTGCATAAGTTAAACTATGACATTAACTACTAATAAAGTACCTTAACATCAAGTAAATCTGTTTCATACTTTTGCTTTTACAGAACATTTAACACGTATGTTAAGTATAAAAGTGAAGATAGTTACAATTTCAAACATAGGATGAAACATTTGCCTGGGAAAACTAAGTACAAGAAATAAGTTATCCAAATTTTATTTTGTGGATTTTGTATGAATATTAATTTAACTTAATGAAACTAATTTCTGGGTAGCAAATGTCTGATTTAAGCTATAAAACCCCTACTCAGAATTTATGACTTAGAAGTTATATAATATCTAATAAAATTATAAATAGAAAAAATTAAACTGTTCCATTTAGAAATTCAGATAATATACAGCAATATTTACCAAAATATATTGTTGTGAATACCCTAAATAAGTGTTGCTCCTCTTTCATTTAATCCCACCTATCTGGCAAAAAAAAAAAAAAAAAAAACAAGCATTCTAAATAAACTTATGGTGGAGATTATTCTTTAGTTCTGTAAACCTTTCCACATCTATTTTAAATCTCCATGATTCCACATTATTTATCTCCACCTCACTACAATGCCTAATATCAGAGAAAGTAGAAATCTTTTGTCAGAAATACTCAACTTCTCCCTAACAGACCTTTTCACTCACCTACGTCTGCATCCGATCTCTCCATCCCCCCACGAACTGTGCCCATCTACTAGAATGGAAGAGCCCTTCCTAGGTTGGGACACTCCCTCCAGTTGGGCTGGGGATCCTGTTCTATCTTCTCAGGTAACACTGATAGTATTGCTATCATCTCTGCTTGATCTTCCAAATCATCACTTAAAACTCCTGCATATCCCGTCATAAGATTCACAAATATATGTTCTGTCTGGGTCTCACAATATTCCCTGTCAACTCTACTCCATGGTTCTCTTGTTCTTCAGGGCCAAATTTTTCCCAGAGTTGTCTATACATTGGTTCCCACTTCTTATTGGGTGACAATATGTCTCCTACTACCATCACTCCCTCCCCAGTGTCCAGGGATCTCCACATCATAACATCTTAGGGAGAAACTTAAGTTCTGATCATAGTCAATTGTTGACAATACTCAACAATCTCTTACTCTTGAAACATTCTCTCCCCTTTGACTTTAGTATCAACATGCTCTGTTGGTTTTGGGTTTTTGTTTTGTTTTTTTTTGTTGTTGTTGTTGCTTTTTGTTTGTTTGTTTGTTTGTTTTCTTTCTCTGCTTCTCCGGTCACTCCTTAGTTTTCTTCACCAGCTTTTCATTTTGTGCCCAGATCTCAGATATTTAGGTGCTTCAAGGCTGAGTCTCCATCTCCCTAGTCTTTTCTCCCTATATGGTCTCCAGTTTTAGCCAGCATGCATTTGATAATGACCCCCAGATGCAGATCACCAGACTCAGACTCTTGATATTAAAATTCTCTTGATTGCCTTAAAAGAATTTTGGATTCAAAATGTTCAAAATCAGTTTGTGCTTTCCTAATAAGTACTACCATCAATTCAACTTTGCAATTCAGAATTCTGCAAATCATGTTTGCCAAGTTCTAAACTGTTTTACCTCTGAAATATCTCTCAGATCAATCACCCCATCTTGATCTGCTCTGTGGCTACTCTATTTCCCTATTCCATCTACCATCTTGTGAACTCGTGTGACGGTCACCACGATGGTTTTCCTATATTCACTCACATCACTCATATCCTTTCTCATCCCAGATCTTTTCTTCTCAATAATGTCAGAGTGATCTTCTGAAAAAAAACTCAGGTGTAACTCTATTCCAAAGTCTTCCAAACTCTTCATAAAAATTCTCCTTAGTTATTCTTGTGATAACCATTAATAATCTTGGGATGACCTAAAGACTTAATCTGATTACTATCTTTTGCCTACATCTCCAGGCTCTGTTGAAGATACTTTATCCCTTCACTTGCTCCCCTTCAACTAAACACACCTTCTACCCAGTCCAACAAGCTTCCATCCTGTACTTGTTATTTTTTCTGCTCAGAGTGCTCTTTTGCCCACAGTCCCCATCTTTCTCTAGGTAACTCCCTTTCTTTCTTGAAATCAAAATTTTGTTCAAAATTTCCTATAGAATTCTTTCCCAGTCCCCCAGGATATAATAGGTCCCCCATATGAACTGCCATATCCTCTTGTAATTCCTTTCAAGGCTCATATTTTAGTATGTTTTTTATCATTATTTTTAGTTTCTCTAACTAGATTATTTGATCCAGGGGTGATTTCCACATATGACTTATTTGCCAAGATATCACCACTCCCTAGAAAACTTCTGGTACTCTAATAAGCAAGTACTATATTTGAATGAATTAATAGATGGATGAAGGTTAATTTGTGACACACGAGAGAGGGCTTAAAGAAGCCAATTAATTTGAGGTATACTTAAGAAAGTGAATTGACACTTTTTTATTTGTTATTTTTAATAAATGAATGTGCATTAGATCATTTCAAGCGAAGCCTATGTATGCAGATATCCTTACACTCTTGAACTTGCTCTATTTTTTGGAAAATCTAAAGGAATAAATTTGTGCAGTCTACTGTGGGGAATGCTGAATTACAACATCTTGATAAAGAATAATTCTGGCAAATATCAACACTTGATAAAACATAAGATTACAAATGCTACCAAGACATACAGTAAAGCCAAGCATCATAATTCTACTTTACTACACAAGCATTATTCACATGCATAGCTTTAGGAAATATTTTAGAAGATACAAAGAAATAATTATTCAATATGTTTTTAATTTTGACAAGAGAAATGCTTCTGTACTTTGTAAACTAAGCTGAAATTATTTTTCTTCATATTTGAACTTCTACTTTAGAAAAATCCAATCTGCTCATTTCACATTTCCTGAAAAATGAAAGATAATTTTTCTCCTTTGCTCTGTGTGTGTGTGTGTGTGTGTGTGCCTTAAACCCAGAAGCATTCTATCTCTAAGATATAACCCCAGCCTTTTCTATTTTTTGTTTTGAAACAGGGTCTCACTGGGTTGTTGAGAATCTCATTGCCAAGGCTGGTCTTGAAACTGCATCCTCCTGTCTCAGCCTCCCAAGTACTCTATTGTTTTCTTCCATCTCACCCTGCATATAATATATAAGATGTGCTTGATGGAAATTCAGAATTCAATGTTTCCCCCTATATTAATATATCTTCCTATATTGGTAAGGCATTAATTTAGTATCAGCAAAAGTAGAGAATTGCCTTTGGTTTTTAAAGAAAGCAAAATATAGAATAATAACTTACACGTGGTAAGCATCATTATAAATTCTAAAACCTAGAAGAGAAAGATCTTAATTACAAGTAATTACAAGGCTGTTTTCATAATACTGAATAATGACAGTGACAATAAAGAAGCATTAGCTTCTATGATATCATAAATCATTTACATGCAATGTTGCTATTGGATAACATTTTAATGTAAAATGTCTTACCCTTTGGAATTTTGTCACTTTTTTCTAGAACCTTGAGTGTCGTCGAGGATCCTTCAGGTCTGAATTCCTTCTGGTCTTTTACTTCCTTCCCATCTTTCACTTCTTTTCCATTCTTTGTCTCTTTCACTGGTTCTTTTAATTTGTTATCTATCACTGCTATTTTGCTTTCAGAGCTGGGCTCATCTGACGACTTAAACTCAGGCAGTATATCTTTCAAAAGCTCCCAAACTTTGTCCGTGTATCCTGGGCTTAGAGAAAGGATACCAACATTAATTCCCAAATGATGCATTTTAATTTCACATTAATAAATCATTGACAGAAAAAAAAATCAACCTTCTATTTCATGAGACTAATTTCAATTTTTACATCAATTTTTAGCTATAACCACCATTAGGCATTTATTCATTCACCATGCCTTTATTGAGTGCCTACAATGTCAATACCAATAGATCAAAAACAAAGCCCTCCACTCCGGGGTCACTCAGTCAGGCAGGGAAACATGCATGTTAAAACCAAAATATGCATCTGAGCAAACATTAAGTGTGAGGTAGTTCCCCACACAAAATATTTTTATCTGACTTGGCTTCTCTGTGGAATACAGCAGTGTTGTTACTCTCTCCTATTGTAACCTTTCCTTGAGGCTTCTAGAATATCACTCTTTACCAGTTTTCTTTCTCTTATCATAGAAATTATGAGTGAACTCCTTTCTGCCCACTGTCTTCCCCAGAGTTCTCTTTCTGTCCCTGACATTGTACATGCTCTCCCTTCGGTGAGTAAAAAGTCCTGGTTTGAGTTCACTTGTTCAAGGATGGACTCCCCAGGTCACAAGGGCTAGTTCAACTTCCTCTCCTGATATCCAGACCTGTGCATATAAGCACCCAACAGACATCTGCCTTAAAAGGAACAGAAAATATGTAAACAAATAAACAAATATGTCCTGCTGCCACCTGCTACTGAGTACTCAAGACTAAGAACTGAGGATGACCAAGTCTCTCTCCTTAAAATCCTGATCAGAAACAACGTCACTTTGATCCTACCTTCTGCCACTGCAGCAGACCAACCTTTTCTTCATTCTTCTCACCATTTTCTCTGTGGAAGCCCTTAGAAAATCCTTCTGGAGAACTCTCAAGCCAGCCTCCTGCTACAGTTCTACCATTGCTGTACTGCTCAGAGTAGTCCTCCCAAATCATCAATTGGATAAGGTCATTCTCTTGTCTAAAATTCCTCAATGGCATCCCCTAACTATAAGGATGTTGTGAGAATTTCTTTTTCTTCTTTCTTTTTTAGTGGTATTGAAATTGAACCTAGGACCATTCTACCTCTGAGCTACACACCCAGCCCCATTTCATATTTTTGTTTTGAAACAGGGTCTTCAAGGTTGCTGAGAGTCTTGCCACATTGCTAAGGCTTGTCTTGAACCTGTAATCATCTGTCTCAGCCTCCTAAGTACAGGGATTACAGGCATGTCTCACCAGGCTCAGCTGAGCATTTCATAACATGGCATAAAAAGACTGTGACCATCAGGCTCCTGCTTCCCTCTCTCCCTCCCTCCCAGTCTCATTCATCTTCTAGAGTTCCGGAGCACATACTCCAGTTATGCAGAACCATGGGCTTTTCTAGGCTTATACTCTGCTCTGTGCCTGTTCCTTGCTATTTTTCTCCTCTGAGTTTTTTTTTCTTCAACTCAATCCAGTGCATTAATTTCAGTTAATTTGTTGAAGGCAGTTTAAATATTATTTTTCTCAGGAAATTAGACTATATGTTTCTACTCTAAGTTTCCAAAGAACCTTTTATACACCCCTACTATATCCTTTAAAAATATTTTTTCCAGTTTCTCATTTTTCACACAGTTTTTATGGAAGTCACTCAGTGCCACTGTTCTTTAAACATGTAATTATAACATTATATAAGACAAAAAAGGGTCCCTACTCTCATCAACATTAACATCCAGTAGATGGATACAGTAAAGAGTGAGAGAATGAACATAACATGCAGTGATAACTTCCATGATGAAAATGAAACAATAGAAGATGGGCTATGGCATCCCAGCCCATAGGTTGAATGGTCGAGAGGCCTATTTGAGAAGTTGATATTCAGGCTGAGTGAGACCCAGATTTTAGGACATACTCAGCAAAGTAAACATAGAAGGGAAGATAATTCCAGGAAAAACAAAACAAAAATTTACAACAGCAACAGAAAGCAAAAGAAAAAACACAACTTGTTTAAAGACCCTAAGTGACAATGAATGTTGTGCACTTGAGGAACAGAAATAAGACTGGGATGGCCAATGAATAGTTGCTGAGAAGGAAATGAGGTCAGGGATGAGGTCAGGGACTGTGTAAGTCAGTCATTGTGTGAGGTCCAGGATAAAGATTTTAAAATTTCATTGAAGTGGAAAATTTTAAAGAGGCAGAGTGATATAATCTAGTGTATATTTTTAAAATTACTCTGATCACCACTTGGAAAATTAACAAGAAGAGGGTAAAATAGATGCAGGGCATCAGTCATAAGGCTATTACGTGTGTGTGAGCTGTAGTGAGGACTTGAGCTAGGATGGTAAGAGTGGCGATGTAGAAAAACAAATAGATTCACAAGGCACTGTTGGCAAAGCTCAGTGAGGGAGTGTATGTGACAGGTGAGGAGATGAGTGACCAAGGATGAGCTCCACTTCTGTTCTTTAGCTTGAGTAATTAGGCAGCTGTTGGGGCATACTGGGAAAGGGACAGGTTTGAGAATCAAGAGTTCCTTTTAGGAAATCCTGAGCTTGAGATATACTTTTGATACCACATAACTATGTAATTTAGGCAGTGATGTGTAAGTACAATCTAGAGTTCAGGAGATATCTGAGATGGAAATATAAACTTGAAAGTTGTATCGCTTATTACTTAAGAGTCATGAGACAGGATCTCTATTTTTAATCATCATTTACTGGTTTTGTAGTGCTTGAGGAGCTATTAAAGATGGCTGAGAAAGAGCAGCATATAGGAGAAAAGACCAGAGAGGTGTTATTGTGGAATCCAAGTGAATCAAATGTTGCAAACGAAACAGGAATGCTAAGTAAATGGGGCAAAATAAGTGACCACCAAATTTAACAATGTTAAGGTCATTGCTGAACTTAAGATAAAAACATTTCACTGGTATGATGGAGAAGGAAGGGAGGACAGAGTCAGATGAGAAGACACTGGCAGGTATGGCGATGATGTGTGTATTCATTAAGACTTTTCTTGGGGAAAATGAGTGAGATGCACTGGTGGCTTGAACATAACAGCAGTTTTCCTGGGGCATCTGTGATTTGCTCTAGTGCCTGGGTGCCCCCTAGTCACTTTTGCATCTCTAGGACATAGCAGATAGCAAGCCTTCAGGATATTATATTTTTGTATTTAATCCCACAACAGCTCAGCAACATAGGTGCTACAATCTTAACTGAAATTTAAGAAGTTGTAATTCTATGTGGTCACACAACTGGCAATTGGCGAAGTCACGATTCAAAAAGATCTTTAGTAATCCAAAACCCACATTTTTGTTATTTTTCCACCTGCAGTATAAAAATTGTCATGCTCTGAAGATTTCATGTTCAAATGTCACCACAGAATGACACCCTATAACTTCGTAGACAATTTGACTTAAAGAGGTGGTGGCAGAGTACTGTATTCAAAGATGGACCATATATCACAGAAACATGGTGACAGATGAATCATCCCTCTACTTGAAATCATGTGATTTAAGTAGAATCTCAGTGTAGTTTGATTTGCATTTCCCTTATTGCTAGCAATGTTGAACATTTTTTCATATATTTATTGGTCAACTGTATTTCTAATTCTGAGAAGTGTCTATTCATTTCTACTGCCCATTTTTTGATCAG
>PVLC010036700.1:0-15660 GCA_004027655.1 Graphiurus murinus | reverse complement strand
GAAGCCGGGCGTGGTGGCGCACGCTTGTAATCCCAGCATTCGGGAGGCTGAGACCAGAGGATCCGGGTTCGCGGCCAGCCTCAGCTACCTAGTGAGGCACGCCGCAACTTAGTGAGACTCGGTTTCAAAATAAAGAATGAAAAATAGGGCTGGGGGTGTAGCTCGGAGGTAGAATGCCCCTGAGTTCAATCCCCAGTACCGCAAAAAAAAAAAAAAAAAAAAAAAATGGCTGTTGAAGAACTGGCTCTCAGAATTGATGAAAATTGAACCATCAACTAAAGAATTAACACAAGCCAGATCTAACACATCACAGGGCCTACTGATTCCTAAGGCCTGATTTCCCACCCCGACTTTAGGAGGGACCATCTGTAAAGTGTCTTTTCAGCCACTTGAAACCTAAAGGATCTTGGCTAATTAAAAAGGTCTCTGGTAGCTGGAGTGGGCTGAGGAGGCTTCCTCCAAGAGACAGGTTGAAGCTCCCAGACCTGAAGGCAGGCAGATCCTCCAGCCTACTTAGCTTCATTTGAAACAAAAACAAAAACTGTGCCTTTCACCTTGTGAAATCCAATGTTCATCTATAGAAACTCTGACCTTGCCCCTTTAAATGTCTTCCCAGTTGAAAACTGTTTAATCAGCTGAGCAGAGCCTCCCACAGCCAGGAGCTGGGAGGATGTTAGCAGCTCACAGCAGCTGACTCCCAGGAGCCCAGCATCATTTTATGAAACCACACAGGGTGGGGCTCGGACTTCTCCCTGGAGAGGAAGTGGCTACAGGAATACCAGATGTGGCATTCTCACTGCAGCCAGTGGAGGGGCCCCAGTCTCCCAGGGCCAAGGAGCCCACAAAAACCCGGCCCCGGAAGTTGGCAGTTTCCACAGGAGGGGAGAACCCAAGCTGCGTGGGGCCTGAGGCAACTGGGGATGATAAACAGAACGCTATTCAGGACCGATTCTCCCACCCACTGCCTCCGTTTCCTTCCATCAGCCTTGGGAAACCTGTTTAAAAAGTTATTCCAAGTATTTTTTCAAGCCTCTAATCTGTCTTCAAAAATATCCTGGAGGAGGAAACAAGATTGTTTGCTGCAGTAGACAAGGGTGGAAATGGCCAGGAAAAGTCTCTCCAGAACACCTAGATGAAAGCCACAAGGGAGGGTGGGGAGGGCGTGGACAGCCAGCCAGGGCACCCTGTAGTGTTTTAAATAAAGGGACAACTAAAGTCTGGTGCTGTGTAAACGCCCCAGTGAGTGTGTGTGTGTGTGTGTGTGTGTGTGTGTGTGTGTGTGTATGTGTGTGTGTGTGTGTGTGTTGGGGGGGGAGCTGTTGATTTTAAAGAGTGAGAGGCTGGAAGTAGGGAACAACAGGGAAGGGTGTGAGCTGGACCTTTCATCCCACATCCAAAGGTGATGGAAACCCTAAAGTTTTAGTTGGGTGTGGGGGCACCTGTAATCCCAGTACTTGGGAGGCTGGGCCAAGAAGATCACAGGTTTGTTCCAGACAGCCTCCACAATTTAGAGACCCTATTTTGAAATTGAAAAAAGACTGAAGATACAGCTTACAGGTAGGATGCCCCTGGGATCAACCCCCCAATACAAAAGAAAACTTGAAATTTTCCATAATTGAACCTCATTAATAAATTCCTTGGGCTTCCAGGAGGCTCCAAAGAGGTAAAACAAGGGCTTGGGAGATGAGAGCAACAGGAATTTATAAGACTCCAGATGGTGGAGTTAATTCCACTTAGTCAACTTGGAGAAACTCTGTGTTCACAACAAACCCCAGGACTCCCTGAGCCCTCCCACCCTCTTCAGCAGGGCAGTATCTTCCCTCCTTCACTTCTCCTCTACTTTTTTTTTTTTTTTTTTTTTTTTTTTTTGCAGTACTGGGGATTGAACTCAGGGGCATTCTACCTCCAAGCTACACCCCCAGCCCTATTTTTTTTTTTCATTCTTTATTTTGAAACAGGGTCTCACTAAGTTGCGGAGTCCCTCACTAGGTAGCTGAGGCTGGCCTCGAACCCTAATCCTCTGGTCTCAGTTTCCCAAATGCTGGGATTACAAGCGTGCACCACTATGCCAGGCTTCTCCTCTACTTTTTAACCCGTTTCCAACACGGTAACACACTACCTCATGTTTTAGGAACGAATGCTCCTCTTCTCTCCTGAGAACTCTCAGGGCATCTAAGGTAGGTGTGATTGCAGCAGCCTGGGCAGGGACAGGCTGCCACCTCCGCTCCTCTCCATTCTGTCCCCACCATCACACATCACCCCCTGCTCCAACCCTTTTCTCCCCTCTCCCCTTGGAGAACATCTATTCTCAGTTATTAGCTTGACTCTGCATTCACACACAATTTCTGTATCAGTTAATTTTGTGAGCCAACTTGACCAGGATATGCAGGTAGTTGGCAAAACATTATTTCTGGCTATGTTTGTGAGGATGAGCATTTTAATTGGTAGAGTAGAGAAGATGGCCCTCACCTGTGTGAGCTGGAGTCATCCAATCCCTCAAGGACCAAACAAAACAAAAAGGGAGAAGAATTTACTGTCCCTGCTTGAGCTGGGACCTCTAACTTCTTCTGCCCTGGGACACTGGTCCTCCTGGTTCCTGGACCTTTGACTCAGAATGAGTCACTTACCCTTCTGCCCCCTCCCTGGTTTCTCAGGGTTTGGGGCTTGGCATGGAACTACACGATCAGCTTTACTACTTCTCCAGCTTGTACCTGGCAGATGATGAACTTTTCAACTTGCACAATGTGAGAGCCAGTTTGCATGCTAATTTTTTTGGAGGGGGGGATTGAACCCAGGGGCATTCTACCTCTGAGCTACACCCCCAGTCTTATTTTTTTTATTATTCTTTTTTTTTGAAACAGAGTCTAAGTTGCGGAAAGCCTTACTAAGTAGCCAAGGCTGGCTGCGAACCTGGATCCTCCTGTCTCAGCCTCCCAAGTACTGAGATTACAAGTGTGTTTGCATGCTAATTTTTTTTTATCTCTCTCTATATATCCTATTATTTTTGTTTCTCTGGAGAACCCTAGTACAATCCCAAACCTTGAACTGAGAGATACATCAGCATTAACTTGTTACCATTATAAATCCTTAGTGGTTAGCAAACAGTGACAAGCTTTAGTGGATAGTTTGATTTTTCATTTGTTTGTTTGTTTTGCAGTTCTAGGAATTGATGTCAAACCTCATACATGCTAGGCAAGCTCTCTACTACTGAGCTACATCCCCAGTCCTTTTAAAATTTTATTTTATTTTATTTTGAGACAGGGTCTCACTAAGTTGCCCAGGCTAGCCTCCAATTTACTATCTTCCTGCCTCAGCCTCCTGAGTACTTCGGATCACAGGCATGTGCCACCATGCCCAGCAATGGTTATCTTTATTGTCAAGCTTGCTTGGTTTATATCATACCCTACCTTTTTTCTCTAGTAGAAGTGAGCTGCAAAACACCTAAGGATCAGATACCTAGGAGAAACAAGAAGCAAAGGGCCTGAGAGATGCCCAAACTGGGAAGTCAACCTCTGAGTACAAAAGGACAAGGGTCAAATGTCAGATTTTGCCAGGATTCCAAGTGGCCCAATCTCACAAATGTCTCCTTCCTTTTCTTGGCATTTCAGTGAGAAGAGTCATCCAGCAAGGTTATGCAGCATAGAATCGACCTCACAGTTCAACCTCTACCACCAAGAACTATCAACCTCCATCTATGTGGACTCAAAGGCCTCTAGTATTTGTAGGAATCGCTTCAGGGCAAGGGCAGAGTCTTCTATGAGATGTGAGGTTTTGTTTGTTAGTTTTTGCTTTTGTTGTTATTGTTGTTGTCCAGGTTAGGGTAGAGCTGCAGAGAAAAGGAGGTAGAGATGGAGGGAGAAGGAAGAAAGGGTCAACTTACCAGACATAGTGGAACCCAAAGGGGTGGTTCTCCTAGACCTGCAGTTTCCTCCTTACTGCATACACCCACCCATGCCCATTTCCACATCCCCAAAAGATGAGGAGAAACAGTCAATTATGTATTGCCAGTAGGAGTCTTAATAGGTACAGTTTTGCAGAAGCATATTTGGCAGCCTCTAGCAAAGTTAAAAAATATCCACTACTTTGACCCAGAAATTCTACTACAAGAAATATATCACAGATATAAAAGTACAAAGATGGTCAATACAACTTTATTTGTAATTTAAAAAGAAAAAATATGTATATTGGTTACTACACTGATTTTTAAATTTGAGGGGAATACTTAAGAAATTGTTGAAGGTAGGCTTAGAAGTGACAAAAGAGGGAGGCTTTTATTTTTTAATATAAAATTACTTTTTCTAAAAAGTGGTTCTAATTTGTCCTAATGTTTTTTGTTGGTTTTTTGTTTTTGTTTTTGTTTTACCAGGCCTAATTTTAAAACATTTCTTTTGAAACCAGTAAAGGAGTTAAACTCTAGCCATTGCTACTGTTTGCTAACTCCTTTCTGGTCCCAAGAATGCAGTCTTTCCACAAAACAAATACTGAGAGCACCCAACCAGACCTGATAATCCTTTAAATTAAGAAAAGCCTTCAATAAATGAAAAAGTTTTATATCAAAATAGTTGACAAGGGCAAAAATTTATCTATAGAAGGACTCACAATAATGCATCAGCTCAGAGTTGCAAAGGATTGAGCAACAAAGGGAGGGGGAGATTTGGAATAAGAAGTTATCCTTCATCCTGCTCCCTAAATGTAGGAGCTGGCCAGGTAGGGGGTGAGGACCAGATCAGCAAGGAAGGTTGGTGGCCTCAGGTGGCACTTCCTACTTTAATAGGAACTGGCCCAGCTCAACCTCATGACATTCTGGAAAAGTTAAAATTAGGGAGACAATAAAACATCAACTGTTACAGAGGAGAGGAAGAAGAGTAGGACAAATAGGCTAAAGATAGAGGACTTTTAGGGAACCAAAACTACTCTGTATGGTATTGTAATGTTGGTTACATGTCATTACACATTGTCCAAACCCACAAAATATACATCAGCAAAAATGAACTCCAATGTGAACTACGGTATTTAGGTGTTAATGATGTGTCCATGTAGAATCATCAGCTGTACCAAATGTACCTCTCTACTGAGGAATGTTGATAATGAGGAAGGCTGTACATGTGTATGGGCAGGTGGTTTATGGGGACTCTGTATCTTTTTCTCAAAAATGTTTCTTATGTGATAACAGATCCTGCTTCACAAATGCTTGCTATATACTAAGTTTAAAAAAAGAAAAAAGAAAGAAAAGGTCCTGACCCAGATTTCTGGGGAGAGTTTTATCTGCTACCTATAACTAGAACACTCACTTTTCATCCTGAACTGGCCTCTTCAGGACTTGGCCAGGTTTCACCTGGAATTTGGGGGACTAAGAGGGATTGCTTATTATTCTGTATAAATTTATAAATTGCAATTTTACAAGAATATTTCCATATATTTCTCCTACAATAACAAATAGAATAAACTTTGTAATATTATTATGCTAAAACTCTGATTTCAATTAAAAACCAGATGTGTGCTTGAGCCTTCCTGCTCCTTTGGGTTGGTTAAACTTGGCCTGAACTCCACTTTCGAGGCCTGAGGTAGGTCTACCTCTACCTCGTGCTTCTGTGGCCCTCCTTCCTCATCTTCCTCTGCCTTTGTTCTGCCATGTCTCACTGGAGCCCACGCCAGGACCAGACTCCACCTTCTTCTCTGTGTCTACAGGAAAGCCTGGCTCACCAGCATTGCAGGAAAAAGCACAGCAACTCCTCACTCCTGCTCCTGCCATGTTCAGTCTCTTGGGGAGCACAGTCCACATTCTCCCACTGCCTCCTTCAAGAACGCTGATGAAGTAATTTCTTTTCACCTTCTTCCCGAGTACCAGAAGCCAACACTAGCTAATTTAAACCAAAAGGGATTATGTTATAAAGATAGAGGGGTCTGTTCTGATGGAACAGAAGAACTGGAAAGCCCTGGGCAGGGAAAGAACTCTGTGTCTTTCCCCTTCTGCCTATTCAGCTGCTAAATGATTCTCTCTGTGTGCTTGTTGTCTATGTTCTCCAGCCACATGGTGGGATATAACTGCCCTGTAGCACACAAGTGTCCAGCTACACAGAATGACTTACCACCTGGCTCAGGATCCCAATCCCACCTTCCTGGAAAAGAGTGGCAGGTTGCACCGGTCTAAGGATCTCCAGGCAGGAGGAAGAGGGTCTCAGAGCGGCAGGTTACCTGAGGAGAATGGCTCGTGGCTAGCATGCTCCAGTGTGATCAGAAGAGTGAATAAGTAATATTTATTTCTCTGGCAATTTGAAGTTTGGGTATATTTTCCAAGAGGGTATTTATTTTATTTTCACTAAACTGAAACAAAACATAGACCTTGGAATCAGATTTATTTGGCTTTGGATATTTGCTCTGTCACTTAATAACTGGGCAATGTAATGAAAGTCGCAACTTCTCTGGTCCTCAATATCCTCATCTACGAAATGGAGATGATCAGCTACCCAGTTTGTGGGTGAGCGTGGGATACTCTCATTCACCAGAAGCATCTAGGTCACAAATCCAGGACTTGTGATTTCTAGTCCAGTGTAGCCCAATAATTGATGTCTTCACCTGGGTTCTCAGGAAGCTGGTTCTCTACATAGTGAGAGGGATCTTTCTACACACCACCATCTGGCAATGTCACTCCCTTGCTTAAAAACCCTCTCTGGCCTCACAATAAGGTCCTGTCTCTTCAAATAAAATAAAAAATCCGTAAGTCTCTCTACTCTCCTCTCACTCCCCCTCACACCTACACTCCAGCCACACAAACTGCTTATAGTTCTCAGCACCTAACATTCTCTCTCCTTCCCTGTACCTCTTCTCTCCACCCACTCCCTCAAACTTGTTTGCCCGATGGGGACTTTTTTCTCTGGAAAATCTTCCTTTTATAGCTATCACTTCCATCCATAAGTGTGTACTAACAGTCTCTTCCATAGACTCCTCAGTGGGAACCCTCCTTCCCTCCTTGGCACCCTGGAAACTGGCCCTACCAGCTCAAATAGTTGCAGAGGCTCTTCATGGCAAGGAAGCCCATTCTGCTGCTAGTTTCTAGAAGGTTCTCCCAGACACACACACACACACACACACACACACACACACACACACACACCTACAATAGAGTTGAGAATACCTCCTTACAACTTTACAACTTCCACTCAATGGTCTTGGATTTTACTCTCGAATGATCCTCAAATTTCTGAAAATTTGAATCAGTTACCCTCTCCCTCACTGCCCCAAATCTATCTTTCCATCCCAGAAGATTCATCATCCCTTAACATCCTTTAGTTTGTCACTATTCTTCTCAAAGCTCTTAATGAATCCAACCACCAGGTGCCTCATTATGAACCCTACAGATCTATATAGATTTGGACAACTGGCTTTTTCATTCGGGTGAGCCACCTTACCTAGGACCTGTGAACTTCTGGTCAACCACATCCCCTCCAAGCCCTTTTCATATGACCTGTTGTTCATGCCTAGTTGTATCCCTCCCTGGTGGGATACAACTAAACTTATGCAAGTGACTGAAGTTTCACAATAAGACAAGGGCAGAGACTAGATATCTCAAGATTTGTGATTTCTAGTCCAGGGTAGCTCAGCAGTTCATTTGTTTACAATTATACACACACACACACACAAACACACACACACACACACACACATACACACACACAGAGCGCATTTATATATATGCTATTGGTTTGGTTTATATTTTACTGAGGGCCTACTCTGTGCCAAGCTCAGCTCTCTGAACTAGTAATATACAAACGGTTCCTTATATCACTGTCACTAGTCCCTAAGGATTTTACAGATGAGGAAACTAAAGCTTAGAGAGATTACAATATTTAATCCGCTAACCCAATAGAATGGAAGCCTAAGTGAGACATCAAAGCAGTAAGGTCTCAGCATATCTAATATGACTGATGTGGGTTCTTATATTTCTTTCCTAATATTACCAATATCCTAACCCCAGTGACCATACTTGACTTCATTTAAACAGTAGAAGAGGAAATCAAAGGGCTCAAAGGAATAGTTCACCTTATAGGAATTGGTCTTCCAGGCATTGTCTTAAGCATGGACAGGTTCCTTCTTACAAGATGTTCAGAAATCATTGAGCTTTTGCCTCACTCCTCAACCCACCCCACCGGACCCCATTCTTTTTTAACACTGAATGTGGTTTGAGAAGAGATTTTGCAGTTTTGCAAAGCTTCTGCAGACATTTTCTGTCTCTCTTACATTTATATAACAAGGCTGCATGTCTGATTGATAAATCTGATGATAACAAGCCAATCTGCTGTCAAAACTGCAAATTGTGGTAAAATTTTATTTACTTATTTAACACAATTCCAACAGCTTCTTGTATTCCATTTTAAAAGGCCAATAATAATTTCTTTTTATAGCTAAACCATGAAATGAGAAACAGCATTGGTTTGGTACATTCCCATTAAAAACCTCAAGAGCCTCAGAGCCTTCTGGTAACACTGATCTGCTTGGGAGTGGCAGGTAAAGATCTCTCAGCCCATTATACATGGGCCACTTCCGTTGTAGCCCATGAAAAATGAAAAGAGCTTTGCCCATCAAACCTTTCACCTACTCCTGGAGCTCAAGAGCATCAGCAGCTGTCAGCCAACATTCTGGACAAATGCTCCCCATGTGCTGATTGAACTCAGATCTCGCCTTGCTTATTCTGAAGCAGGATCAGAGATCAGCCTGCTGACTGTGTGGCTTCCCAGAAGATTTGGAAATATGTTTGATGTGGGTATGGGATGGGGACAGGGGAATTCTTGTGGCCTAGGAGGCAGAGGAAGTCTCCAAACACATTACGGTTTGGCAAAACCCAAGAATACCATGCCAAGACCTTTTCCCTTTACTTTTAAGTCCATATGCTTTTCAAAGGAAACTTAGTCCTCACTTCAGGAGTGAGTACATACTATTCACCAGCATGCAGAGATAGGAGCACTGAGGGGTGATTCCCAGAATGTCCCACCTTTTTCTTTCCCTTCCAGTTTCTAGTTATCCATCAAAATTCAGTTCATTTCCACCAAGACTTCTCCCTCAGCTCTAACCCAACATAACCACTAGCCTATGATAACATAACACTTATCACAAGTAGGTGGCTCTTGATCATGTGCAGCCTTATGGAATCTTTTGAATTTTTTAAACTATATGTTTACACACATGCACACGCAAAATATATGTACACTTACAACTTCTTATGCACTTACCCAAAAACCATTTACTAAGAACCTACAATTGCCCGACGCTGTGCTTGGTGCTGGGGACACAATGTAAAACAAGATTAGTAAGGTCTCGACCCTAACAGACCTCACATGGAGAACTGTAAGTCTCAATGGTTGCACTCATGGGGTTTTAATTTATAGAGGTGGCCGGGTGATGACACGGAAAGGCTAATGCCATTGAAAGAAGTTTTTTATTGTTTACATTTCCTGAGAGAAAGGAGCATCCTACATCATGCAGGGCCGCATGAGCAGTGCTGGGTTTGGTCATGAGACAGAAGCAGGAGTGAGGAGGGGAGCCCGGGCTGGAGACTTTGTTAGGATTTCTGCAGAAAAAGGAAGGTAGGGCAGAGTGAACACCTCAAAAATGACTGGTTTGGATAAATCCAGCAGGCTTGGAGCTTTAAGGGCAGTCTCTAGTTGCCTGATACCTGGCCCTGGGACGATTTAGGGCTGGAGAAATACTGGTTAGGCGTGTGAGGGTTAAAGGGAGCTACTAGGGGTATACACATGATTGGTCTATTAGTCTGTATATATAGGGCAAGATCTTCGCTATCTCCAAGAATTATCTAGACCTGGCAAAGTCAGTGTTTCCTGGAAAAGCAAACTTTTTAAGATGCTAAAACATTATAAAATACAGGAAAAAAATTAAAACATGATCAATAGACTGTATCCAGTGGGGTCAGCACAGACAACAGAACACACTCTGGGTATTTCAAAAGAAAAGGGATTTAGAATATAAGCAGCGTGTTTAGAAAATTATTAGAAGGGCTGATGAGGAAGTCAGTTATCCCCCCTGGACAATTTGTTTCAAGGGCATACAGTTCTAACTTTGATACAGAAGTAAAGATGCTGCTGCCACTGATCCTGCAATTCCCCTCACATGACTTACTGACACCCATGGGGCTGGTGATCAGATAATGGTATGCCATCTACCCACCATGATTGATTGACATCTGTGTAGTCCTTTACCAGCAGGAGAATGTCATGCATATTTTCTGAGTTATGGAAAGGGAGAAAGTGGGGACAAGCATGGTCACAAGTTTCTGTGGTCTACACAGCACAGCATACAATCAGGCATGTGCTAAACACAATAGACTAAGTTGTCTCTATCCTGCAGTTGATAGATAAGTTTTTCTGTAAGACAATGGCCCACAGCTGACCTTCCTCTCCTAGGCTGGACTGATCTGCTCTCCCCACACTTTTTTTTTTTTTCAGCTGAAAATCCTCTATTCATTCTTGAAGATTCAGCTCAAGTGTGGCCTCCTGGGCAGCCAGGGCTCCTCTGCTTCATCTACTAAGGACTGGCCATGTCCCTCACAGACCTGATCCCCACAGGAACAGAGGGAGTTTGTCATGACAGTGCCTGCCATGCTTCTTCCGCTCTCCCACCAGCATCTCTCTGCTAGACTGTTCTCTGCTTGGGGCCGTTCTGTGGCTCACAGTAGACACAGAGCAAATGATCACTGGATGGATGAGCAAAACTGGGGCTCTCACCACAGAACCAAGCCACAGGCCGGGAGGCCAGTGCAGCTCAGCCCAAATCAGAGAAGAACCAAGTAGATGAATCCTATTTCCACTGAGGCTAAATGACAATAGCCTAAATTGAATAAAGGAAGCTTGAGCAGGAAGTAGAAAGCAGAAGAAAAGATTAGTATCTCTGTTATCACTCAAAGATACTAGTTAGTTTCCATGGCAGCTAACAGAAACCCAACTCAAATGTCATAGAGGAGAAAAAAAAAAAGGAATGCACTGACCAGCATATCAGAAAGGAGACAGATCTGGCTTCAGGCATAGCTGGGTCCAGTATGCACCCTAGGTCATCAAGGGACAGTCTGTCACTTTGGCTCAGTTCTCCTCTGTGGCCTATGTTCTCACACTGATTCTTCCCATGTGATAGCAAAGGTGAGACCATCACAGCTCCCAACCTGTCATGTACGCATGCAGCAACCTTCAGTAGAAATAGTTTCATTCTTGACACTTTCAGTAAAATATTTCAGGAGTGACTGTGTTGGCCCAGGCTAGTCCCAACTACCCGCCACGCAAGGCCAGAATAGAAGATGCAGCCTGGGTTTACATATGTCTCATCCATTCCCAAAACCAGGGGCCACTATGGGTCATATCAACCCCATCAGAGTCCCTGGGCTGAGTGTGTCAAGAAGTGGTGACGCTGTTACCAGAAAGAGGAGCATGTGTGATGAGTAGGAAGAAGAACAGATGTCCCCACAGTGAGCGTCTACTACTCAGCTGTCTCTAAAGCCTCCCTCTGTAGCTGGAAAGAGACTTGAAACTCGTCAGGAACAAGAGCAAAAGCACAGCCATCCTCAGGGTGCTTCCCGGATGGGCGGCCCTGGAGGAAAAAACAGAAAAAATTTGACATCGTTTCTAAGTTTCAGTTGAGACTGGGGAGGGGAAGGAAAAGCCCATCCGTTTTGGATCTTGAGTAGTTAGACAAGAGCTCAAGGGAAGGGGGGAAATGCTTGGGATGTAAATGTAAGGAACAACAGAAAACCATTAAAAAGGAAGTGCTTCCTCTCGTTTGTCAGCCGGGCCTGCGAGGAACAAGAGAAGCACCTTCTCTGGAGCCTCAGCTGCTCTCGGCCTTTCCAGCCACCTCCTTGGGAAGAATGAGGCCTTAACAAGCAGCATGGGGTCAGGGCTGGCCTCCACCCAAGCCTGAACAGTGCGCCCATTGAGGGAGCTCAGGGGCAGCCCTGGATGCCTCTCCCTGCTCCTGCTCCCCTCAATGGGCTATTTGTGGGCCTAACAAGGACTGGGAGACATGCTGCCCATCTCCTCCAAGGCCCCAACAGCTGCAGGATTCCTCGGGAACTCCACAGGGCCCCTGCACATCCCTGCAAAGAGACCAACGGGAGGGGCGCTGGATTCAGAAAGGGCTGCCCAGGAACTTCCTGGATGAGAGAGAAAAACACTACCCGTTCTGTCCTTCCAAGCCTTTCTCCTATCTTCTAGGGTAGTGACTCTTCTCCACTAAAATGCCTAGTATCCTGCCTTCTTGCAGCTCAGACTGCCTGCCCACACCTTCCTCCTTGCTGGCTTGGAAAGAGAAGAGAAAGGAGCAATATTCTCCTTCCGCTAAGGCTGTGAGTTTATGATTACGGCCCTATCAGAATATTCTCTTTGTTGCCCACTTCCTCTGCTGAAATGAACTGATCTAGAGTGGAAAGTGGCAGCTGAAGAGTTCTTCTCAAACAGTGAGATCACAGCCTACACAGAGGAACAGTAGGCAGTTTCTCCTATGTCCATTAGACAACAATTTCTGTTGCCCTGGGGAGACAGACCAGCATAGTGTCCAGAAGAGATAGGTAAGCACGAATCATCCCTGACTTCCTACATCCACGGCCTGCAAAGATGTCCTTGCGTGTTTTTGTTTAAGAGATGCAAGTTAGTCCCTGGCCAAATCTCTCCCTCCAGCGGTTTGTTAACGCACATGGAATCTTCCACTTTTGTTAATCCCTCTGTTTGTAGATTGAAACAGGTGGAGTCTGCATGAATAGACGTCTCTCTTTGGTAGAAATCTGCTGAAGTGTAAACACCACTGAACTCCAGCCATAGAGCCTTAGAAATGATTAGGGTGCTGTGTGGTTACTCCTATCTTCCCCAAAGTAATGGCTAGGATAAAGGGGAGAAGAGGCAGCTCCAGAGACAAAGTGTGTTTACTTTGCAGTGGGCAGAATCTGAAGTGGGATCCAGTACAACTTCACACTTGGTTCTCTCCACAACCTCTTTAGCAGAAGGTTGGTCCATAACCTCATTCGTCAGGATCAGAGTACTCCTGCTCCAATGTGGGTCCATTCCGCTTTGAATAAATTTTGTTTTCTGGAGAATTCTTCCTTGCATGAACCCCTCAATGATTTTCCTTAAATGTCCAGGCCTTCTTCCTGGTTTTACCCCAATGCTATATACTCTAATTCCATGAAACACTCAACCCTTCAGATAAAAATTTTCATATAGAAATCACTCATGCCTCCTCCTGAACATTTTCATTTTGAGCAAAATGATGGTTCCCACACTTCTTCAACAGTCCTATGCATGATATGGTTATGTAATTTTTGCCACCTAGTTGACTATCTCTAGACAAACTGATTTCTTTGTCTTGGACCCTTTTAAAGATACAAAACTCAGTTGAGTCTCAGCAAGGCTTAAAATACAGAGACCATCACCATCCTTGATAAGAGAATTCTACTTCTTCAAATGTGCTCTAAGATGTCATGCTCATCATGTGACATTGGATTCCCATGAACTACCTTGGTAATAAAACTCATGAGATTTTTCACATGAGCTTCTGTTAAGCTATTCATATCCAGTCAATTGATTCTTTTAACCAACAACCTACTCTTCATTTCTTATTTAACTTTATCCCCTTAGTGTCAGTCTGCTGAACTAACATGTGAAACTCTTTTAGGAATATTGATTCAGGTGGTAGAACCTCCCAAATGTATGTAGTCTACAAACATCCAAATATTTCTTCTATATTTTCATTTAAATTGTTGATAAAAGGGAAGGCAAAACTGAGAAGCACAGATACTGAGACCTGAAATCCAATGTCAGACACATTGTTATGTCATGTTCAAAACTACGTGAATACAATAAAAACAGCTTGGCAGGCACTGGAGAGTTTAATCCTGTTTCTTGACCCAGGGGCACCTCACATAAAAGAACACCTTATTGTTGGACATAAGGGGGTATTTTTATGCATTCCTTAAATTAACATTGGATAGGAGCACTCAGTAGTATTTTCTATACTATGCACACATAAGAACCTATGGGTGCAGAGGCCACAGCCTTTTAACCTGTCTTACACACTAAGTGATGGGCTTCTGACCTTTAAAATTTATTTTTTATTAAAACAATTTTTTGCAAAAGAAATCCTCTGTGCTCCTTTCTGGGATGGATTCCCAAATCAAAGCCTGTCCAATCAAGATGACAATCAGATCCACAACAGACTTCATCCTGTATTTTTCTGGGATTCTCTAAACCCTACCCAAAGAAGTGCTGTCTTTTCATTTTCTAGGGAAAAATAAAACCATTCTGTAAATTATTTGCAGAAACTAGCTCGATTTTCATGTCCAAGTTCTTGCAAAGCAGATTTAAATGTGAAGGCCAGGCAGCTCTCAGGGTGGGTGCCTCCCAGTTTGAATACAGAAACCCCTTTTGGCAAAGTCATGTGAAAAATGCAAGCACATCTCAATCAGATGCTTTTTCTAAGACATTTCCCAGCTTCGTGACTAACAGAGGTTGAGTGTGAGCTGAAAAATGGATTGGATAATAACATGAGAATAAATAAGTCACTTATTTGGGGTTACTAGTGGGAAAAAATGCACCAGAAAAAAATCACACAAAGTTCAGATTTTGAACTAGTCTAATTATGGGATAAATAATGAGAGGGAAACCCAAGTAATCCTATTACTTTTGGAGTCAAACCTATCACAGTATTAATTCCTTTCCTACGAGACCCTATCTCAAATAATAAGTTGGATCATAGCTCACCTTGCTACATTTCAGCCTTATGAAAGAAGACTTCCAAGCTGGGTGTGGTGGCACATACCTATCATTCCAGCTACTCTGGAGGCTGAGGCAGGAGGATCAATGGAACCCAGGAGTTCAAGGCCAACCTAGACAAATTTTTAAGTCCTTGTCCCGAAACAACAAAACAAAACAAGATAATTCTTCTAGGAGTTAGCCTCTCACTTTCCAAAACCTGTGTTCAAATTCTAATGCAGTCTTCTCAATCACTTCCAGAGAACTATTGTGATAGAGTATTATTTCATCCAGTTCTGGTGCCCATCACCTTGCCACACAGTAAGTCACCAAATCCTACTCGTACCGTGTCTCCCCATTCATCTCCTTCTTTGTTTTCCCTGTTATCTCCCATTGGAATGGCATATAACCTGAGTCCGTCAGGTTCTGAGGATCACCCTTTCCTTTAGTACTCAAGTATAGTCACTTGGACTGCAGGAAATCTGGTGCCCATCTCAGCATCTCCGAGGCTCAGCCTTGGGATTCTCCTCCTGGGTGGTTGGTTGCCAGTCACTTCATCCCCCACACTCCTGCTCTGGGCTGCTTCTGATCAGCTCTGCCCCTCTTGGTCATCCCACAGTCCTTCTCCTCTCCATGTGCTCTATTCTTGCCTCATCATTCCACAAGGTGCCTTCAGCATAAGGCCACATTATATAAGACCTATACTGAAGACTCAAAAGATTTGTAAATGGGTTATTGTACAACATGAAATTTAACTCAGGTATCACTATTGTTAACATCTGTCCATAGGGAAGCTCTTCTTGCCCAAGTTCCTGGGCATGCCTTCAGAATGGAGTTCCTGGAACATTTCCTCTCTTCCTCACCCCAAGGAAAACCTCAGTCTTCCTTGACATGAAGAAGAAGGAGGAGATAGAAGAGA
>PVLC010036699.1:0-15652 GCA_004027655.1 Graphiurus murinus | reverse complement strand
AAAAAAAAAAAAAAAAAAAAAAAAAAAAAAAAAAAAACCCTAAAAGTGTTGGCTATTGCTTTTTATTATTAATTAATTTTTGTGGTAAAAAGGATTATACCCAGGGATATTTGGCCTCTAAGTTACACCCCCAACACTATTTTGTTTTTGAAACAGGGTCTTGTTAAATTACCAATCACTGGCCTTGAAACTGCAATCCTGCTGTCTCAGCTTTCCAAGTACTGGGATTACAGGCCTGCACCACCACACCCAGCTTGGCCACTGCCTTTTGTTTTTGTTTGTTTTTATTGGTACATTGTAATCATACACCTTAATGAGGTACAAGCTGATAGAGACATACATGCACACATCACTCAGTGAATTGGGGAAGGGCCTCTGCCTTTTAGTTCTGGTATTCTCAATTTTGCATGCCACCTGGATCTTATCAATCCTGGGTAGTATGAGGTATGATCGGAACATTTACTTTTAATGTCAATGAGTCCATTCTTGCTCCAAGAGCTTTTTGACTCAATCTAGGATATTAAAACATTTTAAGTATTTAGTTCCCCTGAATGCTGTTTTTGTTGTTGCTGTTTGTGTGTGTGTGTGTGTGTCTGTGTCTGTGTGTGTGTGTGTCTGTGTGTGTGGCTCACCTTTTCTGTTTTATTTTAGAGTCTTTCTTTCATATGAAGACATTCTTCAAGCCTTTCACTCCTCATCTCCTGACCATATTGAAGAGGCCATCAAACCATTTTGAAGTTTGCTGCCAGTTTTGTAACCCAGGGATGTCTTTCTCAAAGACTTATAAGTCATCTTTTGCAACGTCATCATTGAGATAGTGAGGCCGGAGCCTAAGATGGTGTCACCCTGCACCCACCACTTGGGAGCAGTTAGAGGAAATCAGGCTCAGGAAAAGAAACTAAAACCCCACCCAATTTTCTCCACTTACCTATCAAGCCAATCAAGATTTTCCCTGTCTCCCTGAGGCTGTATAATCTGTATGCTGACACCTTAATAGGGCTCAGACTTTGGACTTTAGTTCTCTGGCCCCCACTGGTGGAAATAAAGGAATTTTCCTTCCCTATCTCGTCTCCAGGTCATCATCTGTATATGCCTGTTCTCCTGCAACAATAAATAGTGTTCCTATTTACAAGTTTTTCTCTGGGAGGATAGTAGGCTAACTTCATGGATGCCTTGGTCCAAGTAGTAATAAACCTCCTTGCATGAAGAAATGAGAAAAGATTATCTTCTTTGAGTGAAGACAATTAGCAAAAACAGATATTCTATCATCTTGCCCCACGTAAGCTCTTAAAATCTCTCCTGCCCTCTGATTCAGTAAAGTTGAGTTGGCCTTTCCTGTTGTAACAGTGTTGAATAAAGTCTTCCCGGATTGTTTAGCTTTGTCCAGTATGATTTTCATTTTGTCATAGGACAACCAGAAAAATATATTTTTAGACTCATCTTAATAAGAAGATGAAGTAGGTATACTTTTCCCACTATTCCTTCTGCTGAGTACAATCAAACTCCCTGAACATTATATATGAAGTTAATTTATGAGAACTATGGAAAGTAGGAAAAGAAAGGAGACCAGTTAGGGAACGGTCAGTTAGAGACCAGTCAGGACTTAAGGAGCAGCATGATATTGACCTCCCTGAGTTTTATTTTTGCCTCATATCTCAGAATTGGGACTGAAGAAGCCAGGAACCCAGAAATGGCAGTAGCCACAGACAAAATAAACCCTAATAAAAAGCCTTCTTTCTCAATCTGAATGACCTAAAAGCAGTAACTTAGCAAGCAGAAATATCTAGATAATAGTTACTTTTCCAGCCAAATACCACAGGAAAAAAAAAAAAAAAAAACTATAGCCTATCTCCAAGAAGTTCAGTAAAGGTTAAGCTGGGAACACAGACTTTTACCCTTCCCAGGAAGGAAAAAGAAACTTTCAGGGTGGCCTCAGAAAAGCCCAAGTAGGGAGATAAAAAGTCCATTTTTTTATGAATAAGCTTCCTCATACTCCCGTAATACTGCAGTGTCCGGGAAGACCATGTTGGGAACCTGGACTTGGGCTCATATCTATCAGTAAAGCAGTGTTCCTCCCCTTCCCTGATGAGGTGGCATCAAGAAGGCCTAGGGGGAAAGTTTGGACTTTAGCCACCACTAGGGGTAACATCTTTCACCCATGATGTTATCAGAAGTCAAATGGGGCAGTAAGAAGTTGCTCCTGACTCCCCCCGCCAGTGAGATATGTAGAGGTCTGTTGCAAATGTAGAATTCACCCTCCTTGCTTAGCGGTAGCAATGAAACCTTCTCTCCAGCATCAGTGGGAGCTGATTAAGGAACATGGACATTTATCTCCACCTCACAGTACTCCACATGCTCCTTCTGCCACAGCGGTGTCAGAGGGAGACAGCTATAATAAGAGATTTAAATGAGATCAGAACCTCAGAACATAATGCCAATATGGCAAAGGTTTCAGTAGAAAATTATTGTTCATGTTATTAACTAGGAATAACTTAACTTGAATTAAAGAAAAACAGTCTTGGTACCATATCAAGATGACAGAGATGTCAGAATTGCCTCACAAATAATTGAAAGCAACCATCACGAAAATGCTTTAACAAGCAATTTTAAACATACTTGAAAGAAATGAAAAACTTATAAATTCCCAGGAAAGAAATAAAAAGTCTCAGCAAAGAAATAGATGACATAGCCGGGCGTGGTGGCGACGCTTGTAATCCCAGCATTCAGGAGGCTGAGACCGGAGGATCTGGGTTCTCGGCCAGCCTCAGCTACCTAGTGAGGCACTCCGAAACTTAGTGAGACTCGGTTACAAAATAAAGAATAAAAAATAGGGCTGGGGGTATAGCTCGGAGGTAGAATGTCCCTGAGTTCAATCCCCAGTACCTCAAAAAAAAAAAAAAAAAGAAAGAAATAGATGACATAAAAAGAACCAAATATAAATTAAATATCTAATTACATAACTGCAAATTTTAAAAAATTCAGTTGATTGTCTCAACAATAGGATGAAGCAAACAGAGAAAAGAATCAGTGAACTGGATTATAGAACAATAATAAATAAAAGAGAAAACAGACTAAAAAGAGATTAATGTAACCTCAAATACCTGCATGATTACAGCAAAATACTTAACATTTATATCTTCAAAATCCTGCAAGGTCAGTAGGAAAAAGGTGAAATTAAAAATACTCAAGAAATGAATAGCTGAAAACTTCACAATATGACAAAAGAAACAAGCCTATATATTCAAGTAGCTTAGTAAATTCCAAACAGAATAGCTCAATAATATTCACACAGTTGCATCATATTCAAACTGGAAGAAGTACAGAAAAAATCTTAAAAAGCAGTTAGAAAGAAATATCTTAACAATTAAGAGAAATATCATTTAAATGGTGGTTGATTTCTTAAGAGAAGTAAGCAGAACAAAAGTTCTAAAATTTGAAAGGAAAGAATTGTCAACCCAGAATCCATATTAAATAAAAATATCCCTTGGAAATAAAGGGATATGAAAACTTTCCCAACTGAAGAAAAGCTTAGAGATTTTATCTCTAGCAGATCTGCACCAAAAGAATTAGAAAGTAAAATCTTCTAACCCAATATAAAATTAAATAAAAGAAGTTCTAAATAGAATGACATGTTATATTCTTGGATTGATAAATTGAACTTTGGGACTTGTAAATTCTCAAAAAAAAGATAAACAGGTTTAAAAAAAATTCTATCAATATCTCTTCAGGTAAGTTTTTCAATATAGATTGAATTATTTTAAATGTATATAGACAGGTAGAGCAACTAACATAACTAAAAGGCTTTGGAAAAGAAAAATTAAGTGGGAGGAATCAGTCTATTCATTTTCGAGGATATTCAACATGGATAAATCTCATAATAATTGCATCGAGGAAGTGAAAATAGTATGTATTGTATGATTTCATTTATATAAACTTATAGAAAATGCCAATTAATTTACAGTGAGAGGAAGTAGATGAATGGCTGCCTAAAGATAGAGAGTTGAAAAAAGGGAGGAGGTAGAGATTGCAAAGGGCCATGAAGAAACTTTGGAAAATGATGTATAGATTCGTTACCTTGATTATGGTGATAGCTTCACTGATGTATACCTATATCAAAATTTATTAACTTGAATAATTTATATATGCACCACTTAAGGTGTGTCAATAATTTTTCAATAAAATTATTTTAAAAATCTTTCTGGCTTTTCCCTGGACAGACGGAGTGTTATTTCTTTCTGTACATGAAAATCTCAGATAATATGCAAAGTGACATTTTCTTTGTATCCCATTGGACAGGAAAACTAACCTGAAATCTAAGGAAGAATAGGAAAGAGTGTCAGACTTCTTTACCTTTTGGCCACCTTACCTTTCACTCTCTTTGGAAAAAAAAATTCTCTACCTCTGGCAAGGAAATATAAAGCATCCTGTATCCAATTCTTTATTTATCTCTGACCACTGAGAAAGGGCAGGAAAACTGAAAAGCTCTACACCCAAGACCTAGAGATATGTCTCATACCTTAAGTCAAGATTAATCCAGAGCAGGGAGTGTCCCTTCAAACAGTACTATAGTCTAAAAGGTGAGAGCAATTGATTGCTGAAAGAATGAAAAGAGTTAGAAATAGACTCTTAAGTACAGGTACAAAGAAAAGAGAAGAACTAAAGTTGAAAGAGGAATAGACATTGAAAAAATAAAAAACTTTTGGCAAACCAGCCCTCCCTGTCACACAAGTTAATGGTAGAGTAATGGACAGCTTGTGTGTTGAGAGCAATCATAGCACTAAGAAAATCAAAGTCATAGCTGAACTCTTCATTAGATTGGCTTAACTTCCTTCACATTAAAGTCTTATCAAAGGAAAAGGCACGGTCATTTCCAAGCATGAGATTTACTTACATCCCCTTCATAAAATGCCTAGCCTTCAACCAAACATTACAAGACAATAAAAAGTCACAGTAACATCTAAAGAGATCAAGCAATCAATACAACTAGATATTAGCCAAATATTGGACTATCAAGAAGATTTAAAAATAACCAATGAATATATTAAGCTTTTTCCTGGGAAATGTGGACACAGTAGAGGAAAAGATGGAGGATTTCAGCACAGAAATGGTTAACTACTAGAAGAAATAAAATGGAAATGCTAGAATTAAAAAAATAGAAGCAGATATGAACCCTGTCTTGGATGACTCATTAGTGGATTCAACAAAACCAGTTAAAGAACTAATAAATAAAAGATAGGTCAATAAAACTTGTCCAAACATGAACAAGCACAAAATGAGAAATAAAAACAGAACATGGCATCCAAGAATTATGAAAAATAGCAAACATCTTGACATATGTAATAATTAGAATTTCAGGACTCTGAGAAAACAATGATACATAAAATATTGAAGAAACAATGACTGAAAAAATTCAGAACAACACACCACAGACAGAAGCTCAAAGAACACCCATACATACACACCCCTAGACAAATCCTATTCATCGTGCTTAACGCCAAGAAAAAGCAGCCAAAGAAAAAAACTATACTTTTCCTTCAGAGTAATGAAGATGAACATATAGCAGATTTGTCAGAATCTATGCAAGTCACAGGATAATGAGCGGTGTTTTGGTCGGCATTCTCACTGTTGTGACCCAATCAGCCTGACCACAGACTTAGAGGAAGGAATATATATTTGCTCATAGTTGTGAAACTTTCAGAGGTTCACTCCATGTGAGGCCAGGTTCGTTGGTGGGGCTCAGAGCAGGCAGCGGGAAGCAGAGAGAAGGGAGAGAGAAAGTGGCTTTCACATCATGGAGTCCAGAAGCAAGAGAGCAAAAGTGAGCAAGAGGATTCAAAGACACAGTACATTCCCTAAGGGCACACCCACAAGGATCCACTGCCGGGAGCCAGTCCTCAAGGCAGCAGGGTCGGGGGTCGCTCTGACAGGTGTGGAAAGAGACGAGGTAGAGAGAATACGCTCACACCCAATGCAGTGTTGAAGCACATCTGTTTATTTCTTGTTAGTAGTTGTTTTTCATACTATCTTTTTACAATGAGGCATATAGAACAGGAATTTTTACAGACTTGTTTTTCCTAAGGTCGAGTGGGTACATGTTTAACTAGAAAAGCCATTTCCCATGGTATTTGACGGGATTAAGAAAACAGTAAATGTTACAGAATACAATATGTATATAAAAATTCTTTTAGTACAAAACTGTGTTAAAGGTTAACAACGAAGAGTCTTTTTCCATTAGTTTAAATCTTCATTATTTGTTTAGCTCCTGTAAGCAGTGTTTTTTGTCTTTTTCTCAGGCAGCTAGAGTTAGTTAATGTGTGATGGAGAAGTTTCAGAGAGAGGGGCAAACTATTTGTCTTAAAGCTTTCTTTACTCATAGATAAAATAGTAGACCTGAGTTTCTTTGGTTTATTTATTTTGTTTCTAACCTGTGTGCTGATAGGGAACATAAGGCTGTTTAGTAACTAAGCTTGCAAAGCCCATTTCCTGATGTTTGTTAAAGGTTAATGAATATCTTATAGATTGTCTTGAGGCACTGATTTTTCAGCTAATATTGAGGAATTATAATCCGTCCAGCCATCTTGTGTTTCTAAAAAATTTTCCTTTATAATTAATGTGAAAGCAAAACCCAAAGCACCCCAAATTTCCAGAATATAGCATAATGCAAAGTGGGATATGCCACGCATTCCTTCTTTTGGAATCATCTGCTTTGCAGGACTCCAGCCAACCGAGCCTTGCTCAAGATCCAGCTATTAAGGTGCTGTGGCAATCCACCTCTTCCAGCCCCATCCCATCAGCCTAAATTACCACTCAAGAAATCCCTTACAACAGATTTCCCCACTGATGAGATTACAAACCTCATGATTTAATTATATCACCTGTGAACATTAATACATGAGCTCTTCAGGAGACATTCTGTATCCAAGCCGTAACTTTCTGCCCCTAGCTCCTAAAAAGCTCATGTCCATTTCAGAATGCAAAATGCATTTAGTCCATCCCCAAAAGTTCCTAGATTCTTAACAGTTCCAGCATCACTCAAAAGTTCAAAGTCTTCTCTGAAACTCGAGATAAACTCTTGACTAGGAGCCTCTATGAAAACAAGTTACATGTGTCCAATATACAATGGGGCAGAGTAAATATTTATGTTCCCAAAGAGAGGAATTGAACAATAACAAGAAGGAATGGGACTCAAATAGGATTGACATCCAGCAGGGTTAGGGTTAGGGAACATGGAGGTGAGATGCAATCTCCAAAGGGCCTAAGCAGACTGCCCCTATGGCCTGGTTGATTGCAATTAGGGGCATACTCACTCTTCTGATCTGACTCCATGGCTTGCAGTCTGCAGTCTTTCCTTGAAGTCATGCCATGTTTTTGACATTTCTCAGTCTTGAGGATTTTCCTTGCAAACTTGGCTTCACCTTCACAGCTTCACACATTGCCCTCTCTGGGCCTGCTTGCAAGGATTCTGACCCTGCCACACATTGCCTGACTTCCTAGTTTTTCCTTTGAAGGCCAACAATATGCGAATGCCAAAATTGATCACCAGTAGAAAAAGTTGTCACACCCTCTCTATCTAGAAGCTCTAGTCACTATCACTGGGCCCTTTTCAATTATGGCCACCACTAAGCCCTTCTCAGTCATGGCTTGCTGCGCCACCTCAATCATGGACGATGCTGGGCCTACCTGAATCTTGTCCACAGGACAGAATCTGAGTGACTCGCTTCATAATGTCAACTCCTAAGTCGTGCGTGTTAGCCCATACCTATAATCCCAATACTTGGAAGGCTGAGACAGGAGGATCACAGGTTCAAGGACAACCTCAGCTAACAAGACCCTGTTTCAAAATGAAAAGTAAAAAATAGGGCTGGGGGTGTAGCTCGGAGGTAGAATGTCCCTGGGTTCAATCCCCAGTACAACAAATGGCCACCTTTGTTTCTATGGTTACAAACTTTCCTGATCACATTCCTTTTTTTTTGTTTTTACGCAAATCGTAAACTGCCCTGATTACATCCCTGTCTTTTATTCTATGCAAAGCATCTGATCTCCCTTCAGCCATCTTACTTCCTTCTACAACATCATCTCTCCGGCCTCAATTTTATACATGTTTCTCTGGCCAAACTGCAAATCCATAAAGTCTCTCTGTTTCACTTTCTACTCCCAATGTTCACTGTGCAATTGGCTGAACCCAGACATTAACTCAATAATGCAGCCTGGATACTTTGCTATTTTGAGATTTCCTCCACCAGCTTAAATAGTCCACAGTCTTTAAATTCAACCTCACACAAAGTTTCAGGACACTGGCAAAAGGCCTATAAGTTCTTTATCAGAATGAAGCACATGTGGCCTCTACTCCATTATCCTATGGAGTCCTCCTTGGCCTCTGAAATCTCCTGAGAGCAGTCCCTATCTTCCACATTTCTATGATAATGATGGCCCTTACAGCTTCCTCTCACACACCAGCTTCAAAGACTCACAAATCACGTGGTCAGAGTTAGATATAGCAGTGATCCACTCTCGGTGCCAATTTCTGTTTTAGTCATCTTTCTCGCTATTATGACCCAATAAACCTGACCACACACAACTTAGAGAAAGGACTACTTATTTGCTCACAGTTCTAGAGATTTCAGGAGTTTCATCAATGTGAAGCTGGGCTCACTGGTGAAGCTAATGGCATGGCAGCCCAGCTAGAGGCAGAGAAAGGGAGAGAACAAGTTCTCTGCTCTCACATCATGGGGGCTGGAATCAAGAGATAAAAAGCAAGCAAGGGGATTCAAGGACACAAGCACATTCCCTAAGGCCACACCCCCAGGGACCAAACTCCTCCAGTCACATCTCACCCTCTTAGGTTACCACCCAAAAATCCACTACAATAGATTTATCCACTGATGAGATGATGACCCTCAGGAATTAATTATATCAACTCAACATTAATACAAGAGTTCTTCAGGGGATGTTCTATATCCAAATCATGACAAGTGGCAAACTAAAAGTGACGAAAGAAAACAAAATGTCAACCCTAGATTATGTATACACAAACCAATATGCTAAGTATGGTGGCACACATCTATATTCCTAGCACTTGGGGGTCTGAACCAGGAGGATAACAGGTTTGATGCTAGCCTCAGCAACTTAGCAAGGCCCTCAGCAACTTAGTGAGAGCCTGCTTCAAAGTGAAAAAACTTAAAAAAGGGCTGGGTACATAGCTCAGAGATAGAACAGCCCTGAGTTAAATTTCCCAAAACAAACTCCCAAAATAAACAAATTAACAAATAAAGCCACAACAAAACTTGCAATATCATAAAAATGGAGATAAAATGGAATAATAAAAATATTAAACATAAAAAATACAAAAAGAAATAAAAGAAAAGATGAAATGAAGGTAAACAGCTAGCAATATCTAATAATTTAATTCTACCCCAAATTATGTTTAATTTAAATACTCTGAATACATTAAGAGGAAATGAATGTCATTTTAGAAGAAATATATGGTCTCATATAGGTTACTATAAGAAGCCCATTTTAAACATAAATAAGTAGATTAAAGAAGAAGTACTAATATGGAAAAAGATAAATATGCTATGGAAATATTAATCAAAATTAAGCTAAAGTGAGTATACTTATATCAAACAAAACAGATTTCAGGAAAAAGAATATTACAACAGTTAAAAAGAAAAACTTTGTAAAAGATGTCAATTCATCAAGAAAGACATAAAAATCTTAATGGTACCTACCAACATAGCTTCAAAATTTATGAAGTAAAAACTGACAGAATTGATGGAAGAAATAGGCAAATCTATAATTTTCCTATAAACTATAGGGACACCTCAACATTCCTCTTCCTCTAATCATTAGAAGAAGTAGACAGAAAATCAATGCAGATATACAGGCCTTGAATATGCCTATAAAACAACTTGGCTTATTTGACATTCATAGAATTCATCACCCAATAATGGCAGAGCACACATTCCATTCAGGAATACATGTAATATTTACCAAGATTAAGAATATTCTGATCTGTAAAAAAAAAAAAAAAGCCTTAACAAATTTAGAAGTATTGAAATCACACAAAGTATATTCTCTAGCCATGACAGCATTAAACTATCAAAAACAGAAAAGTAACTGGAAAATCCCTGTGTGTTTGAAAATTAAATGATACATTTCTAAATAATTCACAGATCAAAGAGGGAGACACAAGATAAGTTATAATATGTTTTGAGTTGAGTAAAATGAAACCAGGACATAAAAGAATATGGGATGCACTAAAGCAGTGCTTACAGAGAAGTCTATCACTTACTCATGTTAAAAATAACAGAGGTCTCAAATCAATAATCTATGACTTAAGCTTCCACTTTAATAGGCTAAAAAAAAAATCAAATTAAACCTAAGGCAAGCACAAAGAAAAAAAATAATGAATTAGAAAAAACTTGATGAAACCAAGAACTAGCTAGATCTTTGAAGTTATCTACAAAATTAATAGGGTGCCATCTTGGTCAGGCCTCACAGGCACCATGGCTCCTGGTGACCTCCAGCAACAAAGCAGCAGATTCTTACGAAGCCTGCAACTACAGACCATCATCAAAAGCAGTTTTGACTTTTCTCTTCAAACTCGACAAAGATCCAATTACCCAGACAGCCCAGCTTGATTCTGCAACTTCAGCTGAACACATCACTGCCTGCAAGGACCCAAGCAGCACTCATCAAGACCCTGAGTTAACAAGCTGTTCTAGCAGGAGACCACCCTGCATGGCCCCAGGGACTTACATGACAACAAACACACTTGCCAGGTCTGTGAGTTTGCAAATTACCCCTGTGGAGGTGGGGGTGAGAGTGTAGTCAGACCTAGCAGAACATGAATTAGCAGACAATTCCTACGGATATTTGGGAGGGAGAGATCCAGAGCCACATTTTGCCACACCCCTGCATATTCTGCAGTGATCACCACAGGATAGCCAGCCATGGTGTCTGTGGGGTAAAATAACTCAGCCTACGGAGTTGCAGGTTTGGAAAGCTATAAATTCATGCCTGGCCATGTTTGGGCACTATAAGCACCAATGCCAGAGGTGAACAAGGGATCACATGATCACAGCCTCCCAGAACAGCAGTGGTGTCCCTGGGGCTAAATAACTGAGCCACCTAAGCCCCAGGTTTAGAATTGTACAGTCTCTCTGTGCCTGAGTTTGGGCGCTGAAAACAGGGAGGTCAGGGGCCAGCATGGTTCACATGATCACAGCTACAGGCTGGGAATTCAACACTCTCTCTGCCAGCAGAGTTTGTGCCGGGCATGTATGCATATCAGTGACTGACAGTGTTCCATGTGATCATTACTAGCAGATCAAGAGTGGTGTCCCAGGAACCATCAAAGCTCAGCAAGCTGGTCCACAAGCTAGGAACATAGCAATCACTGACCCTGACAAGTTTAAACACACTAGCCACAGAGGTCAGAGGTCAGCACTCTGCAGTTACATGAGCTCACAATCAGCAGAGCAACTGAACAAAACATCATTATCTCTGGCCCTGTGGAGTTAAGGCCTGAGAGCACAATGGCCTACAGCCAATCAAAGACTCCTGTTTGCTTGCACTAAGAACTAGTTAAAGAGACTCTAGGGAACAAACTCAAAAGTTTGATTATACGAGACAGATTGGTAGAGGCAAATATATAACCCCAGCACAGACCTTATTATAAAAAGATAACAAATAGAACATGCCAGAACAACAGAAATACAAAATTTAGAGCCCTGAGAATATAAGAATGAAGAATAGTGGGGAAACAGTAAATTCCCACAGCTCAACGACAAGGGAGATCACTGATCTCTCTTCTGAAGAGACTGATCTCTCATTCAGAAAATGCCACAAGTAGAATTTCAAATTTTGATCTTCAATATGATGAAAGGCCTCAATGAAAGTGCACAGGAAATAAAAGAGCATATCAATAGAGAAACTGAGTCCCTAAAAAAGAACCAAAAAAGACGCTTCAAGCAAAATGAAGGAGTCAATAAATGAACTAAAGACCACAAAAGAAACCACCTCTGGCAAGCTAGACCACATGGAAAACAGAATTTCACTCTTAGAAGACAGTTCATTCAAAACTGTTGACTATGAAAACATAGTCAACAATATAGAGAAGACAACACAACATAACTTGAACATCCAGCAAATATGGGACAATATGAAATGTCCTAATTTTTGGATAATAGGTATTGAAGAAGGTCTAGAAGCACAAATCAGAAAATTTTTCATAGAAATAATTTTAGAGAAATTCGAAACAATATAAAAAGACTTGGACATCCATGTACAGGAGACATTAAGAATACCATCAAGATAAGATCAAAGAAGGACTTCCCCATGTCACATAACAAAGTGACTAATGTAGAGGCCAAGGAAAGAATCTTAAAAGCAGCAAGAACAAAACAACTGGTGGCATTCAGGGGAAAAACAATAGAAATCACTCCAGACTTCTCATGAATGCCAGGAGGAGCTGGTATGATGTACTCCAGATTCTGGAAGAAAGAAAAAAACAACAATTTCCAACCAATACTGCTATATCCACCAAAAGTATCATTTAAAATTAATGAAGAAATAAGATTATTCCAAGACAAGCAGAAACTAAAAGAATTCATGACTACCAAGCCAGTGCTAGGGAAAATACTTAAAGAAATAAATCACTAAGAAGAAAAAAGAAGCAAATACCAGAATCAGAAAAGGGATGAACTCCACCAGATGGGTAACTAAGCAAAAGAGAAATAACATTACATCAAACAGAAAATAGAACTCAAAATGACAGGAAACAAAAATCATATATCAATAATAAAACAAAAGGTCAAAGGTCTTAACTCTCCAATTAAGAGACATAGACTGGCAATATGGATTAAAAAACATAATCAAAATATATGCTGCTTTCAAGAAACTCACCTTACAGCCAAAGATATCCATATGCTAAAGATGAGAGGATGGAAAAAGATATATCATACAAATAGAGGCTGAAAACAAGCAGGGATAGCAATGCCCATACCTGACAAAACAGATGTTAAGCTAAAACACATGAGAAAGGACAAAGTGGGTCCATTCTTATTTATAAAAGGAACAATCCAACAAGAAGATATAATGAGAGTAAACATTTATGCCCCAAATGTGAGTGCACCCACTTTTGTAAAACAAACTCTTCAGGATATCAGGTCTCAAATCAACCCAAATACAATAATATTGGTAGACTTCAACACACCACTCACACCATTAGATTGATCTTCCAGGCAAAAGATGAGCAAAGACTCTTCCACCCTAAAGAACACTATGAATCAAATATACCTAATAGACATATCAGAATATTTCAACCAACAACAGCTGAATACATATTCTTCTTAGCTAGCTGCTTATGGAATCTTCTCCAAAAGAGACTATATCCTGGGCCACAAAACAAGTACCAGCAAATTCAGAAAATGTAATATAATTCCCTGCATCTTCTAAGATCACAATGAAAGTAGAAATCAACAACAGGAAGACCAAAAGAAATTACTTAAATACATGGAGACTAAATGATACATTCTTGAATAAGGACTAGATCAAAGAAGAAATACAGGGAGAAATTTTTTTTAATTCCTATAATTAAACAAAAATAAAAACATGACATATCAAATATATGAGACATTTTGCAGATGGTGTTAAGAGGAAAATTTGTAGCACTGAGTGCCCACATAAGAAAAACAGAAAATCACCAAATAATCAACCTAATGACACAACTCAAGGACATAGAAAAACAATAATAGTCTAATCCCAAAGCAGTAGAAGGCAGGAGATATTAAAGATAATTAAAATCAGAGTCAAAATTAATGAAATAGAGAACAACAACAAAAATAGTTAAATAAATAAAAAGATTAATAAAACAAAAAGCTTGTTCTTCAAAAAATTAGTAAGATTGGCAAACCCCTAGACAACCTAACAAAAGAGAGAATTAACCCAAATTACTAATATCAGAAATGAAAAAGGAAATATTACATAGACAGTGGAGAAATTCAGAAGATCATCAGAAACTACTTTAAAAATCTGTATTCCAATAAACTGGAAAACATGAAAGAAATCAACAGATTTCTAGATACATCCAACCTACCTAAATTGAACAAAGAAGATATGGAAAACTTAAACCAACTAATATCAAACAAAGAAATAGAAATTGCAATAAAAAGCCTGCCATCAAAGAGAAGCCCAGGTCCAGACAGATTTCCAGGTAAATTCTACAAAACTTTTACAGAAGAATTAAACCAAATAATACACAAGTTATTCCATGAAATGGAAAGAGATGGAATTCCAAACTCCTTCTATGATGACACTATCATCTTAATACCAAAACAAAATAAAGATCCCTCAAGAAAAAAAATGACAGACAATATCATTGATGAACATACAGGCAAAAATTGTAAACAAAATACTAGCCGTGTGCATACAAAACCATATTTAAAAAAAAAACTGTACACCATGACCAAGTTGCTTTCATCAAGGAATGCAAGGCTGGTTCAACATATGCAAATCGATACATGTTATTCACCACATAAATAGAACTAAGGACAAAAATCATATGATCATCTCAATAGACACAGTAACAGAAAGCTGACTAACACATGATGCATATATAAACAAGCTTGATTTAGCCATCCCTCAATGCATAGTTGTCTCCCCTTATCCTAGGTTCACTTACCACAGCTTCAGTTACATGTGGTCAGCCTTGGTTCAACATGCAACCATCAATATCATTATGGCTTGATGATCCAGGATTGCCTGATGCAAATCTGCCTCTTTTTAATGTATCATCAGAAGTCAGTACTAGCCCAGGGCTAAGCCACAATGTCTACAGCATCACCTCACTCACTTCATTTGATCATGGAGGCATTATGTCAACTCTCACCATTACAAGAAGGATGAACATAGTTTGAGATATGTCTGTCATAAGAGACAGAGGCCACATTCTCTTAGATTTCATTACAGTATGTTTTTATAATTATTTTATTCTTATTAATAATCTCTTACTGTGGATTACTATGGATCAGATTTTATGACATGGGAAAAATATAGTGTATAATACATAGGGTTCTTTGCTATCTGCAGTTTCTGGCATCCACTAAGGGTTTTACCTATATCCCTCCTGGATAAGAGAGGCCAACTGAATACATATATCAAAACATGTTGCATCCAATAAATACACATAATTTATATTTAGCAATTAAAATAAATATTCACTAGTAATGAAATATTACAAAGTGATTTTTTTTAAAACTCAGTTTTGTGGTGCATGCCTGTAATCTCAGAATTTGGGAGCCTGAGACAGGAGGATCACAGGTAAAAACCAGATTCAACAATTTAGGGAGACTCTCAGCAAGCTAGTGAGACCCTGTCTTAAAATTAAAAATAAAAAGGGCCAGGAGGTGTAGCTATTATTGTGCTTAAACTGAAAGAACACTGATTAAGGAAATTGAAGAAACTCAAAATAATAGAGACATAACATATTCATGGAATGGATGACTAAATATTATAAAGATGTCAGTTCTCAGGGCTGGGGATATAGCTCAATGGTAGAACACTATTTCCCATGTGTGAGACCATGAGTTCCATCTGAAGCACCCCAAAATTATTCATTGGTGAGACAAAATTCTATTAAAAAATCTCAGTA
>PVLC010036697.1:0-15654 GCA_004027655.1 Graphiurus murinus | reverse complement strand
GAAGGAAGGAAGGAAGGAAGGAAGGAAGGAAGGAAGGAAGGAAGGAAGGAAGGAAGAAAGAAAGGAGCCGGGCGTGGTGGCGCACGCTTGTAATCCCAGCATTCGGGAGGCTGAGACCGGAGGTCCGGGTTCGAGGCCAGCCTCAGCTACCTAGTGAGGCACTCCGCAACTTAGAGACTCGGTTTCAAAATAAAGAATAAAAAATGGGGCTGGGGGTATAGCTCGGAGGTAGAACGACCCTGAGTTCAATCCCCAGTACCGCAAAAAAAAAAAAAAAAAAAAAAAAAAAAAAAAAAAAAAAAAAAAAAAAAAAAAAAAAAAAATAAAAAGAGAAAGAAAGAAAGAAGAAAGCCAACAGTAAATTTTTCTGTTTTCTATGCAAAAAACTTAATTTCAGATTGTCTCTCTTTGTGTATATCCATATATTCATGCATACATATATGTATATATATTTGGATATATATATATTTGAATATATCCAGATATAAATATCCAGTTCTGGATATATACATACACATTGATTGGATGTGTGTGTATGTGTGTGTGTGTGTGTGTGTATGTTTCCAGACCATAGAATTTGTAGAAAAAATTAGGAGATTATGAGAATAAAATAAGTTCTGTGGAGATAAAAATCAGAAAGGAGATGCCTCTGGGGCACACCGGGGAAGACAGTCAGTTCTGGAAAGAGGCAGGAGGAACTTTCTGGAACAGTGGAAATGTTCTGCATCTTCTTTGGGGTGGCAGTTACATGACTGTGCAAAACTGTCTAGATTCATTGAACTAATTGAACTGGGATTGGGACATTTTATTACATATGTTTAAAAGTGGAGGAAAGACAGGGTCTCAAGTAGCTTGTGTGATTTGGGTTCCTCAGGGGCATGGATTTCAGAAGCATCCACAGCATCTTCAGGTTAGGACCTTGCTGGAAGTGGTTTGGCAGCTGAAATGTGGATGGAGTGCAAATCTTCATGTTGAGAGCCACCGTGGCACACAACTACAAAACCTCACTCTGGTGACATGGATCGTATAACTAGGTAGTTATCACTAGATAGTTTCCTTTCTATTATCATCTTTATCTTGGAAGCCAGACCTCTTTCAGAGAAATGAAAACAGAGGTTTTGGATATAGTGAATGGGAAAGAAAGTCATCCTATTTATAACTTACTGATTGGAGCTACCACCATTGCAACTTTCTAAATCTCGCAGGACGGCAGCAACAGCTCACACTACACTCAGAGAAGAGACAATGGGCTGAAATGGATTTCCTCTTCAAATTTGTTAACTGTCCAAGTCCAAATTGCACACTGCACTTGGGGATTTCTCCTATCCTAGTTTAAGTTCACAGACTGTGAATACTCGACTGCTTGTATGAACTGAAGGATATCTTGTTGAAACTAAACCTAAGAGTCTTTATCACACTCTGGCCTTGAAGCTGCCTTGTCTTCCTGTGAGAGAGAGGAATAAGGGAAATAACTTTAAGGTCATCACTCTTAGGAAAGGAGGGATCCTGGAAGAAAGTACGCAATGAGGATGTAGCAAGTGTTTGACTGATGAGCTGAGTCAGAGGCCACAGCATATAAAGCCCGAGTCATGCCTTGGAAAATAAAGATACCAGAACCCAGGTTCTTGCTCTGCTTTTCAACAACCAAACAGTTGAGTGTTTTCCATTTTCTTTTAGCTACTCATGGTGGGCATGGGGATATTAGATTTGGTAACAGTGGAGTGGGGTGAACACAAGGAGTTTCTGTGAGCCTATATCCATTGAGCTTCTTCTTTTAGTTCTCTCCAGGATCACCTGTCATCACACCTGCTACCCGCTGTGTTCTGTGTCCTGCATTGGCCATGACTGGGTGGAGCTGCCTAGTGACCGGAGCTGGAGGGTTTCTGGGAAAGAGGATCATCCATATGTTGGTGCAGGAGAAGGATCTGCAGGAGGTCAGAGCACTCGACAAGGTCTTCAGGCCAGAAATCAAGGATGAATTCTCTAGTAAGTGTGTCCAATGTTTGAGTGCATGACTGTTTTGGAGTCCGAGAAAGTGTGTGTTTAGGCAGGGGAGGGCTCCTTGGCCGCAAATGAAGGACACTTGAAAGACATCTATCAGGAGGAATCATGTATAACACAGTATAAAAGACACTCTACAGCTGTTTGGAGATAGGCTTCTGACTGGATCCAGAGCTAGGCAGGTAGGCATGGGCCTCTGGGACTCTCTACCTCCCAGCTAGAAGTCACCCATCAGTTTTCTGCCTATACCTCTTTAATGGGCTGAAGATTTTGTACTTGGTAATTGGTGTGCAATACTGCCAAGGACCGCTTAGTTGGAGACCTCACAGAGGATCCTGCCTCGGTTGATTAACCTGGCTTTTCTTGTTTTGTTTTAATTTGTTTTGCTTTTTAAGAGGGATCCCTTAGCATACTCTGTATGGTGCATAAAAGGGAAGTGAAGGTAAACCTAAACATCAGTTTGCATGTGAAAGAGAGACAGACACAGAGACAGAACAGTAGGAGACACAAAAGTGGGTGGCATGGAGCCAGAGAGAAGGTGGACATGCCTCACCTGGATTCTTCCTACATCTTTATCACCATCCCTCTCTGTTCTTCTTCTCCACAAAGAGGTGACTGCGAGTTTACTGGAGCAGCCCAATAATTCTTTCCCCAAACTGCTACTGGCACAAATGTATCAGCTGCATCAACAGTGTATTTCTACCCTGCTCCATTCCCAGCTCCTCAAAACATCCCTGTGGGGAAGGTGGGAAAGGGGGGTCTTCACACCTCTGGATAGTGAGATTAAAATCCACAAGCAAGCCAGGCGTGGTGGCGCACGCTTGTAATCCCAGCATTTGGGAGGTTGGGACCGGTGGATCCAGGTTCGAGGCCAGCCTCAGCTACCTAGTGAGGCACTCTGAAACTTACTGAGACCCGGTTTCAAAATAAAGAATAAAAAATAGGGCTGGGGTTATAGCTCGGAGGTAGAATGCCCCTGAGTTCAATCCCCAGTACGGCAAAAAAAAAAAAAAAAAAAAAAAAAAAAAAAGATCCACAAGCAAGAATAGACAGGCCTGAGATCATCTGATAATTGAGGACTAGAGCTCAGGCTGGAATGCCACCTCTGAGTCGCCATCACTTGGTGCTGGGCTGACTCTTGCCAGAGTGAGTGTTCACGCTCTCTCATGGACCTGTGTGCCACAGAGAGTTGCCTCCCCAGTCCCCAGCATGGGAACACAGGGTACTACCTGCAGATCCAGGCTGCCCAGAGGATGCCATCCTGCACACAGGAGCTCTGGACAGCACTCTAGGACCACACCCATTATTCTGCTTTCTCTGCTTCTCTCTGACCTCTTCCAGTGCCCCATTTCCTCCCTAGTCTGCTTCAGTGGAGTCTCTGATAAGCAAGCATACTATGCCAATACTAAGAGAAATATCTCAGCAATAATTGTAAACTAATGTCTAATGGCAGGAAAGGGGAAAACTCAGTCTAGAGGAATCTTCCTAATGGTGGCAGTTCAGGGGGGTGATGGGGGAAAGGAGCCTGAAGAAAGGCTAGAGTAGAGAATACTTATAGTGTTCTTTCTCTGCCAGGCACTGTGTGACATATTTGCAGTGTGAACTCATTGTCTCCTAATGATATCCCTAGAAGAGGTAGCACTGTTACCATCCATTATTTTTACAGATGAGAAGATAGACACAGAGAGGTTAATTAACCTGTCCAAGGTTACACAACTAGAATAAGGCATTTGAGGTTGAGCCCAGGAGCTCTAGCTGCAGTGTCTGGGCTCTTAAGGACTAGTCTGTCTGGTACCTTCTCTCTGGGACTTCCTCTAATGCAGCTCACACCAGTAAACAGCTGTAGGTCACATCTACACAAAACAACTGCCAAATCCTCAGTGTCTTGGACAAGGCGGGAGCTCTAGCTCAGCCCCAAGCACACAAAGAGCCCACTGCTGGCTCTCAGGGACCCTGAGCACTGGCAGATGAAGGTTCCTTTTGGGCTCTGGGCTTTTCTTGCCATGTCACAGCAGCAGGTCTGAGCCAGACCCTCTGCAGGTGGCAGCAAAGAGACTCAGAGAGACTCAGAGAGGCCAAGGACACAACTAGAGAAAGTCACTCTAAAGTCGAGCCCACCTGCTGCCACTGCCCTTCCATTCTCTACTTTGGGACCTTCCTAAAGCTGCCTGCAAAGAGAAGGGGTCTGAAGAACACAAAACTTGGCAGAGCAGTAGGAAGCCAAGCCTTTCTCCCCCTGTGTCCCTCCCGAATGCTAGGCTTCATTGTCAATTTCAACCCAACGAGTTATTCTTACTCTGTCTCAGAAAACTTAATTGCAAACATCCAGTCCTGGCTGGGTGCTGGGGCACGGGAAAATGAGCAAGGCTGGGTGCAGGGCAGGGGCAGCCTTCCCTGGGAGTGTGTCCTCAGAGCTGTCCCTGAACCTCTGATCTCACTTCCTCATCCGTACAGGAGGTGATGGAGGCATCAGGATGAGGTAATTAGAAAAAGAAGGAATGGAGTCTATTTAGAAAAAGAAGGAATGGAGTCTATGTGTGCAAATGACAAAGCACAGGCAAGGGCATAGTATGGCCATAGGCTGCATGCAGCACAGTGTTGATGCTATGGGATAATCTGAGGTTACAACATGATTGGCTATGTCGTTCCTGTGGATTTCTGAGGTGCCAGGGGACACCGATACTGCATCTATTGCCCCAGGCTAGATGACTGCCATGGATGTCCCTTGGAGAGTGGACGCTCATTTTTATCCTTGGTGCCTGCTTTTGATAATACCTAATGTGATTAGAGATATTCGGTTAAACCCACCATTGGAGAACACCCTATAATCCCTGTTAATGGCTCCACTCTCTCCACTTGTCACAGAAGCAGGAAACACCAAAGCTGACATTCACTTATCCCAGACCCAGTGAGTACCAGGATGGGTCAGGGGAAAGTACAATATTCCCAACTGGTGCGTCTCCTGTTCTCTGCTCTCGTGACTTGGAACTGGTTCCTCATCCCTAGCGTCTTGGCATGGACATTCTGATTAGTCCATTACTGACCTTGCTCTTTCTTACATCCCCACAACTGTGAAATTGACATCCCAAGGCCAAAATTAGCCTCCCATGCCACAACAATGCCTCTGTTTCTCCTTTAATTCAAACTCCACACCAGACTCTTCATTCCCTACAGAATTAAATTCTAATTCTTCTCTTTTTTTGTACAAATCTCCACAGCATGCCTATTCTCCTTAATTAATTTGATGAGCTTCCCATGAGTTTCTTTAGTAATTTTTATGTTCCAGACACGCTTGTTAGCTCTGTGCTAGGAATCATTTTCTGAAATAGAATGGTGTTAAGAAGTTGTTTATCCTTTCCTGATAAATTCTACCCATTCTGATTTCTGTGTATTTCTTTACTTGTTCTTTCCATGGAAAGTACCCCTCAATAACATCTTCTCACTAGGATACACCTTGAAGACTTAGGTAACAGTCAACCTTTATCAGGAAACTTCTAAGCCCATCCAGAAAGCTTCTCAATGATCTCCTTGTGTTTCCACAGAACTGCAGACAAAGACCAAGGTGATAATGATGGAAGGAGACATTCTGGATGCCCAGTTCTTGAGCAGAGCCTGTCAGGGCATCTCTGTTGTCATCCACACAGCTGCTGTTGTTGATGTATGGAACAAAATTACCAGACAGACCATCATAGATGTCAATGTGAAAGGTACAGTGATTGGGAGTGAGATAGAGGAGCTGGACAGGTGAGGATGGTGAACAGAATGAGGTAGATAAAAGAAGCCCCTAGCACACAACACCTGGACCTGCTGTGCTCTGGTCCAGGTGCCTCTGCTCACCTATTCTGGCCACGGAGCTTAGGGGGGTTATTCTCAGGGTGTTAGATAAGGAAACCAGGCTGAGACAGGTCAGGAAACTTGGCCAAGGTAGTCAGTAGAAGAGCAAGAATTTACACTCACACCTGTGAGACACCAACTGCCTAGAAACCTCTTCCCTCTGCTCCTCCAACACAAAGTCACCTTGACTTTGACTCCACATTCCTCATGTCCACCCACCCATGGCCTCCCATGAGCCAGAGAATATGCTGCAGGTGCCTCTATAATCCTGCTTTCAGGTCTTGCATCAGGGCTAATGAGAACATCCAGAGTCCCCCTGGTCAACTGGAAGGATTCTTCTCCAAAATACCCACGAAGCTGGTGCTCAGGGGTCGACAAGGACAGCGTGGCCCAACACTTGCCATCCTGCAATATTTTCTTAACAATCATTGTTTCTCATTCCCCATATACCTCTTCAGTTGGCCTCTGGGTCTACTCTTGAGGAGCAGGGTTTAGCCAGTTGTGCAAAATAATCCCTCCTTTGAGCCTCATCATTGAATGCCAGGTGGCTCTTTCTGCATTGTGGCTTTCCTGTTGAATGAAATGGAGTCAGGTTAGCTCAAGGAAGCTTGCCACGTAATGTCATCTCTCTGAGCCCCAGAGGCCAGCCTCTCCTGGACCACTTAACTCCAAGCTCCTGACCCATCTGTTGACCTTCAAATTAAGTAACTCAGAGACTCCTTTTGCAAAGCAACCAAAAGGGCTTTTTGGTCTCCAGCATCATCTTGACACCAACACTTCCTAGTTCCTATATAGCCACACCCTTAACCAGCCACACTGCAGGATTTTGCTACAAGTCACTAGATTTTCATTTATAGTCCCTGTCTTTTATAAGAGTCTCTGTTTCTCCCAACAACAGAATACAAAATGAAGAGAGTAGTGTTGGAAGCATCAGTTTACTAAAACAGTGTCACAAGTTTAGAAAATATCTTCAGGAATGGTCATTTCCTCTCTGCTAGCAAACTAAATAAGCTGAAATTTCTCTGCTATTATATTAATTTTTTTAAATAAATGGGGCCATCTCTTCAGAAAGTCAAATTTGAGAAAAAAACATCAAAAAGGAAAAAAGGTATGAAAATAAATAATGACCAAATAAATATGTGAATAAATGATCTTTTGCTGAGGATATTCCTTCCTTCTTCATGGGAAGGTGCTTCGAATCAACTCTAGGACCTGCAGGACTATGCTGCAACAGGGATTCTACAAAATTCCAACATCACAGATATTCCCACCAGAGGGTGCACCCTTCAGTTCTCCATCAGGCCCAATGGAGAAGGCCCACGGAGGACTTTAGAATTCTAAGAGAATAGTTACCACCCAGTTGTTCAAAACTGGGTAGACAGTCATTGGGAGAGTCAGGAGAGTGGCCTTTGAGTAAACACATGATCAGGAACAGAGCTGGGTCCCCAGCACCTCCCCACAACTCCAATAACCTTTTACTCAGTGACTCAAAGAATGATCCTTATGCTAAAATTCTTTTATTGATCCTCAGAAAATATGAAAAAAAACCAGAATTACAATTTTTATTTAATAGTGAACATTGCCTTTAACCAACTGTATGAGCTTGTGTGATGTGAATTCTAACCATCCTTGAGACTTTAGCCTCCTGAATTTTTAAATTTAAAAATGGCCCATCTTTAAATTATATGCATGAAAAACAGTAATCCTTTAATGTACAAATATATAGTTGAAACTCTATCTCCTTTTCCAAAATCAAAGTCCACATACACATTTGTAAACACATACACACACATATACACAAAATCTGTGTGAGGAGAAAAAAAATCTAAAGAGTCTTGGTTATTGGAACCTGAGTGTCAGTTCTTTTCCTTTTTGTATTCTTCCTGTGTCTGCAGCTTGGCAGATCTCAGTGAGGCACAGTGATGAATGCATGAGGATCTGTAGTAACCCCCTCCACTGGGGAGGAGAATGTAGATGAACATGATTCTGTGGGCATGGAGGACCCTTTGGGTTATTTCCTGTCACTGACAACTTGCTCCTCACCCACAGGTACAGAGCTCCTGTTGGAGGCCTGTGTCCAAGCCAGTGTGCCAATCTTCATCTACACCAGCTCAGTAGAGGTCGCCGGACCCAACTCCTACAAGGAGATCATCCAGAATGGCCACGAGGAAGAGCATCATGAGAATACATGGACTGCTCCATACCCATATAGCAAAAAGCTGGCCGAGAAGGCTGTGCTGGCAGCTAATGGGAGCCCCCTTAAGAATGGCAACACCCTGTGGACTTGTGCCTTGAGGCCCATGTACATCTATGGGGAAGGAAGCCTAGTCCTTTATAACATTGTGAATAGGGCCCTTAAGAACAATGGTGTTCTAGAAAATACAGGCAGGTTCTCTGTAGCCAACCCAGTCTATGTTGGCAATGTGGCCTGGGCTCACATTCTGGCCTCTAGGACCCTGCGGGACCCCAAGAAGGCCACCAGCATTGGAGGAAAGTTCTACTATATTGCAGATGACACACCTCACCAAAGCTATGATGACCTTAATTCCACTGTGAGCACAACAGGAGGTCTCTGTCCTGATTCCAGTCTGACCCTTCCTCTCTCTGTGATGTACTGGCTGGCCTTCTTGCTGGAAACAGTGAGCTTCCTGCTGAGTCCCATTTACAAATATCAACCCCCCTTTACTAGACACATGCTGACATTGTCAAATAGTGTGTTCACCTTTTCCTATAAGAAAGCTCAGCGGGATCTGGGGTATGAGCCAATGTACAGCTGGGAGGAAGCCAAGCAGAAAACTTTGGGGTGGGTGAATTCCCTGGTGGAACAGCACAAGGCAGCTATGAAGACAAAGACTAACTGATGTGAAGGTGACAGGGTATAGACATGGGTGTGTCAGGAGCTGTCTGTCAAGCTCTCCCTTTTGGCTTCCTCCAGGAAGTGGCAAAGGGACAAGCCCCAGTCTTACAGCTTCCCTTTGACACGTGGCTAATGTAGTGTCACTCTTAGGCCACCAAGAGCCTTTCCAATCAATCACTCCTTAACCAGAAACTTTCTGACCTAACCATATACTCAAGGAAAGGCAAGCTAGCTTCTTTGTTTCACTTGCTATTGCCAAGGTCTCAACTGCTGGTTTTGAACTATCTGGGGCCCAGCTTGTAAATTCTCTGCATTCCATCTTCCTTCTCCAATGCCAAAGCATTACCTTTCTTTAGAAAAGTCTCATTCCTTCACAAATCTCAATGAAAACAACCAATAAATGTTTTAAGGCCAATCTGTGAAGATATTTTTCTGTTACTATACACTTTTTTTATTGGTGCATTGTAATCATACATCACGATGAAGTTCAGGATGATGGAGTTACACATGCACACAGCACACATTGAGCTTCCCCCAGGCAAGCACTGTGAAGATGCTTCTCTGGCTTCTCAGGGAGGTCACCATGTCGGCACTCTAGGATGGCCTGAAAGAGATGAGGAGGAAGTGAAACTGGGGTATCTCCTCTTATAGGGTTCTTGTCCAGTGGATTTTGATGAATGAAGGCCTAGGACGAAGGGTATAGAAATATGAAAGTTTATTTTAAGTCAAGGAAAGATAGAAGACAAAAACAGCTCCCCCCTCACACACACACTAAGGGGGGTGGTCCCTAAAGGAAAATAATCACCAAAGCTCTTGGGTATTGGGCTTTTAAACCTTACTGAGGTTCCTCATCTGCTCTTTTATGATTGGTCGGAATTGGGTCTTGAGGGACCAATGTCTTTTGACCAATTTTAATCCTTAATTTGAATTGTTATCTTGTCAGCTGGTGGGTCCTGATTTCCTGGCACCCACTGGTCTCTCACCTCCTCCACCTCACAGAAGGTGAAACTGATGACCTTGTTGAATCCCTCCTGTTCCCAGGTCCTCTGCCCTGCCTCAGAAGCTTCCAGAACCCAATCAAGAACTGGAGGTCCAATGTGTGTCATGTTACAAGGCAAGCTTGCAGCAGATGGGACAGGACAGAGTATGGTTGCAGCAATCCCATGGGCACACTTCCTCAGCACACAAGCCTGGATGCCATCCCCATTCCTCCTCCTACCTACCATCCAGTTCTACCCATTCTGTCTCCACAATACTGTGTGAACGTGTCCTTGCTTTCCCAAGTGACCAGTCTGGGCTAAGGCCCTCATCATTACAGAGCCTCCCTGCAGAGTCATCCCTGAAATCCATTCTGAGCAGGTCACCAGACTTACCTCTCCAAAACAACACAGCTCCTTGTCACTTCCTCTCTGAAAACCATTCAGTGGAACCCTAGGACAAGGACAAGTCTGAGTGCCTCAGCATAACACAGAGGCCTGAAGAACAAGCCCTGGCTACCACTTCAGACTAATTTCTCAGCAATCACTGCTCTATCTTAGTGTTATCCAGCCTGATGCTCCAACAAGGCCATGCAAGACTCAGAGCTTCCTGCACACTGCACGCTTCTCCATGGTACCACCAGAACTGCTTCTGCTTAGCGGGTACTCAGCCCTCCTGCCAGCACCTTCTTCTTAGCTCCTTTATTCGCCAGCCAAACCTTCTCATCTAACCACCTTCTTGTCTCATGAATACATAATCACACTGTTCTTTGTGTATTTATTCAGCCCCCTTCTCTGCATTGCCATGTCCTGAAAACAAGCTTACCATTTCATCTCTATGTTCTTAAACACTACCCAGGTGGGCATACAGGATGGATGGATGGATGGATGGATGGATGGATGGATAGATAGATTACAATCAAACTAAACCAAATTGTTGACATATGGAAGAAATCTCAGAGAAGGAAATCAGGGAGACAAAATGCTTTGAGTGACAAAAGAAGAAATAATAGAAGCATGACTCCAATATGTCAAGAATACTAAACAAGTTGTGTCATTGTGAGTATCAAGAAACACAGAGGCTACACCGGGCATATGTGGTAGGAGTGAGTGGAAGGAATATGGGAGAGAAAACAGAGACCACCATGAGGGCAAAGACCTGCAAAGACTGGAATGGAAACTATATATAATCCTGAAACAAAGTAAAACCCACAACATTTATGTGTGCGTGTGTGTGTGCATGTGCGTGTGCATGTGTTTTACTGGGGATTGAACCCAGAGGCATTCTATCTCTGAGCTATACCACCAGCCTGATTTTTTGTTTCTTATTTAGGAACAGGGTCTCACTAAGTTACTGAGAACCTCATTAAGTTGTCAGGACTGGCTTTGAACCTGTGACCCTCTTGTCTCAGCCTCCAAAGTATTGGGATTATAGACAAGCATTTTTATACTATGAAAATAAGGAAATTGTCAGTTACCTTACATGACTCAGGGTGAGAACAACCCAGTCCCCCTGGAGGCAAGTGTTTTGCACATCAGAGGATCCTGGGAAAATTTCTCACCTTCTTCTTGGCTCAACATCCCATACAAGGGTAATGAGCAAGGGATGAAGCCATGTTTTGAAGTATGAATGAGGTTCATCAGGAGGGAGCAGAGGAAAAGGAAGGATGAGGGCAAAGGGCATTGCCACTCTGTCCTCAAGGGCAGGTGACACTGAATTAGTTGCAACCTCTGAAACAGTCAAGTCTTTTCTCTAAACCAGGAACTCCTTATCAAGGAAGAGTTCAGAGTATCCTCATGACCCAACACCCAGCACCAACAAAATCAGCCTTTCGCCAGAGTAGGTATTGAGAAGGAAGAGGGGGGCCTGACAAGAGCCTCTGGCCTCTGCCCACCTGATGCGGGCACTGACCTTGAATGCAGGAGCATCCTTATCAAGAGCCCAGAACTCACTTACCCCTGCACAGGCTAGAGTGCCAATCAGTGTGTGATTATTAACAGACCAGCAGGAAAGACACTCAGGCCCCTGCATATGGCTTATGGTCTCCTGTTGGGCCAATATTTAATTTCATATTTAGTGAAAAAAAAAATACACACCCTTTCCTGATGATGAGTATTTCTTTCATCAGCAGGTTAAACAAACAAACAAACAACAACAACAAAAAACTATTGCCAATGGAATCCTAGGCAAAGGGGAAGGACCCTGGCTCTTGCAGAGAAGATCAAAGTATCTATGAAATTAAAAAGAAAAATAATAACTGAGCATAGGGGCACACACCTATAATCCAAGTACTTGGGAGACTGAGACAGTAGGATCACAGGTTTGAGGCCAGCCTCAATAACTTAGTGAGACCCTGCTTCCAAGTTTAAAAAAAAAAATAGGGCTGGTGTTTAGCTCAAAAGGAAAACTCCCCTGAGTTCAATCTCTAGTACCACACACAACAACAACAAAAATTATTGGTACATTATAATTGTGCGATATTAGTAAGATTCATAGTGATACATTCATACATGCACGCACCATCGCTTGGTCTGTTTTGTCCCCATAACTCCCCTTTCCCTCTCCTCTCAGTCCTCCATCTCTTTCCACTACTCTGCTGGTCTCTATCCTATTTTCATAAGATCCCTTTCTTCTCTCAAGCTTCCACAATTGAGAGAAAACATGTGGCCCCTGGTTTGTCTGAATCTGGCTGACCCCACCTAGCATGATGCCGTCCAGTTCCATCTACTTTTCTGCAGAGGGCACAATTTCCTTCTTCTTTATGGCTGAGTAAAACTCCATTGTGTGTATATGCCACATTTTCTTTAGCGATTCATCTGTGGATAGACACCTAGGGTGGTCACATAGCATGGCCATTGTGATGTGCTTGTAAAATTTAAAAGCTAGAGCAGAGCAAAGCTCCAGAGATCTTTCTTCTAGTCTGTAGCTCTAGGCTCTTTTCTATCTCCAACAAAGAAACTGAGGCTTGGGAAGTGGAGAGGTTTGCCCTTAGTCGTTTAAGCCATCAGCAGGAGAGCAGGGATGGAACCATGGTCTCACTGCTCTGCTGCTCTGAAGCAGGCTGGCAGGAAGGGCAGAGTGTGCAGCAGGAGTTGGGACACTCAGATTTAGGAGAAGCTCCATGGAGAAGGTGGACTGCATTATAGCATCTGCCACAAATCTTACCTGAGCATGGTCCAGCCTCACCAAGCTGCTGCCACCACTGCTCCAGCTGGCTCCACATCCCACTCCCCGTGTACCCATCCTTCAGATACTGCTTCAGGCCCTTCCCCAGGGACTCTCCAGCCTGCCAGGGAGGGCTGCGGCCTCTCTCTGCTGTGCGCATCCCATAGTCCAGTGTGGCAGCTCGTTAAAATGTGCATCAACACACTGATCTTTAGATTCACAGAGAGGAACATTAGAGGTCCTGTTCTGACAACCTGGGCATGGCTACAACCCATATCTGTCCCAGAATGAGCACTTCATAAGAACTTATGGAAGGAGGGAAGGAAAGCCTCCATTGTCCAAGAGGAAAGGGGCCCCAACCAGAAAGAACAGGACTTAGAAAATGCATCAGAGGTTTGGGTATGAAGGGCTCCTAAGCAAGACACAGTAGGACTCTGAACCCACTTGGAATGGGTGGTCTCATATTTGCTGGTCTCAGCTGAGAAGAGAGCTGGGAGGCCTTCTCTCAAGTAGACACAGGGACAGGAGGCTGCCTTACCAATAGTTAAGGACAAATAGAGCCTGGAATGATAGGACATGTGCAGAGGGCAGACGCAGGCTCAGAAGCACACCAGCTGCATCACCTGGACTTCAGCCTGTAGTGTGGGTCCTGCAGGAACGGACAGGCAGCCCTCATGGTATAGCAACAAACATATCCTGGTGCCAGCAGAACTCACCAAGTGGGAGAGGAGGACAAACAGAAGGGTCTTTTCTTGTTTCTGAAGCAAACCTGCTTCTTCCTTTTTCTCCAGGAAAGTAAAGGCAACACCCTCCAATGCCCATATCCCCTGACCAAGAGCTAGAAGTGCCAGAGGACCCTATCCTGACATATCAACTGCCTCTTCTGCCCTTCCAGGCCCCTAGGAGCAGACATGACATTAGGACGCCCCCACGGCAGCCTCTTCACTGCAGTCCTGGCCCCAACCATTCTGTCTTCTCCTGGCCTCTCATACCTGCCTGGCCTCTGACTCTTCCAAGATCCTTCAAGTTTGTGATCCTGTGTGCTCCTTTCCCTACACCTCACACCTGTACTCTTCACTGCTCAGATGAATCCTTGCTAGCCTCTCCAAGGGCACACATCACCCAACAGAGTTGCATGAAGTGGGCAGCAGTGGTGCCCTCTTGCCCTACAGTTGCACAAGACCTCAAGAGAGATTCTTGGTAACCCCATGATTTTCTTAGTAATTGTTTCCAATGCACAGCATGTGGAATCTTTGAACCCACAACATCCTCCTGTCCTCACCACCTTTACTTGGGGCAAAAAATTAAATGTCTTGCAAATAGTTTGTGAAATAATTTACCCAGGGAAAGCTGGGGTTGGTGGCAGGCAGAGAACAGTATCAGCTCCACCATTACCCTTGCAGAATGTCGTCATTTGCCAGCTTCCCTATCTCTCAAATATCTAGCTCCCACTATCTGGAACCCTGCCTAGCACCTGATCACACCATAAGTTCATGGAGCAAGCTGTGAATGAGACAGCGTTGGGGTATGGGGAAGGCTGATCATACACAGTCACTTGCTCAGCACATTATGGGAAGCCCTGTGCAGACTCAGCCCTGGTTGTCAATAAAGGCATCCTGGTTTGGTGTTTTCTGTCAATCAAATGGCAGCACTGAACTGCTCCCATGGAATCTATGGTCTCCAGTACTGGAGCCTGTCTGTCCTTTCACTTAGCTGGGAAATCCTCTACAGGTATGGACAATACACTAGCTTGGGAACTGAACATACGCTCATGCTTTTCAATCTTCTTGTGATTCACTTTGCCACCCCACCACGCCATCAGTGGCCAAAGCTAAGCATTTTCTGCTGATGTGAGGAGCCGAAACCCAGATGCATGCAAAGAGAATAGTGAAGAGGGCCCTAGGCAACAGGAGACCCTGGGCAACTGGAACTGAAAAGCCCTAGGAATGTGCTTTGGTTGAACAGAATGGCCTTGAAAGCACATGCTGGCTGCAGGTACCAATATGCAGGCACCAAAACAGAAAAGCCCAGCACTAGGCGGTTCCTGTTGGGAGCTAGCTGGGCACTAGGCTCCCCTCTGCTACTAGGGAAAGGAAAGGAAACAATGTAATCACAAAGGGCAGCTGAGTGGAGTGAGAAGGGGAAATCTGCCCTGGTCAGAAAGCTAAGTGGACAATGAAGGTCAGAAAGAAGAGAGAACGATGGCCAACTGTGAACACAGAACACAGAGCAGGGACAGTGGCTGCCTTCTGTGCCCCATCCTGCCCTCTCTAGTGAGGACATGAGGTTTTGCTTGCCCTGCCCTATTATACTCCCATGTGGGAATGGTGTGTGTGGAAGGAAGTTTCCAGGAGTCCTGAGCAGTAAAGCCAGTGGCATCTTATAATGCCCTTTGCCTCTATTCCCCTAGGCACAGGGGGAGACTTAGGCTTATGCCTTATACTTCTTCTCATCCTCAAGAAAGAAAGGAGGAACTTATCTGGCCCTATAGTGTCCTCAAACGTTTTTGTCCTTAAAAAGACTGAAGTGGCTTTTCTAAAATGATAGGTACTTGGACCTCACTTCAGTTAATCAATATACACATTTAAAAAGCAAATACTCAAAAACCACTCCAAGGTTCAGAACATCTCTAACTTGAACTAGTCTAATCCAAGAATTCCAGGGTGACTAGATTCAGTTCCTCTCACAGGTCCCTGGGTCAAGTCCTGCTCTAGCCCCACATTCAGACCAGGCCACTTTTCAGGTGTTGCCCAAGGACTTTCTGTTGTCCCCTGCTTCCTTCTTTAAGATATCCTTGGCATGTTAAAGACTGAGAGCTA
>PVLC010036696.1:0-15664 GCA_004027655.1 Graphiurus murinus | reverse complement strand
TTTTTTTTTTTTTTTTTTTGCGGAACTGGGGATTGAACTCAGGGGCATTCTACCTTCGAGCTATACCCCCAGCCCTATTTTTTTATTCTTTATTTTGAAACCGAGTCTCACTAAGTTGCGGAGTGCCTCACTAGGTAGCTGAGGCTGGCCGCGAACCCGGATCCTCCGGTCTCAGCCTCCCGAATGCTGGGATTACAAGCATGCGCCACCACGCCCGGCTCCTGTTTTAAAATTTAAAAAAATAATAAAATGGGGCTGGGGGTGTAGCTCAGAGGTAGAATGACACTGGGCTCCATCCCCAGTACCACAAAAAAAAAGTGGGTGAGAGGAGGAGGAGGAGGAGGAGGAGGAGGAGGAGGAGGAGGAAGAGGAGGAGGAGGAGAAGTCATTGTCGTCACAGCAACCCTAAACAGCCCATGGCCTGTGGCCAGGTCAGGAGGGATCCCGCCAGGCTCTCAGGTCTCCCGGCTCAGGTGAGCACTCGGGGAAGGCTCTGTGACCCCCCCGAGTGGCCCGGGACACGCAGGATCATGGTGTGAGCACGGCTGCTCCAGGGCCGCCTCGGCACTGGGGGCTGCGTGTGCTGGGCGAGCCTGGTCTCCTCGTGGACCGGAGTTTCCGCCGCTGTGGGAGGAGGAGGAGGGCGAGCATCACTGAAGCCCCTCCTCAGCCCTCTGAGGCGTAACCCACCCCAGGGAGCCGGGAAGGACACCGGGAGCAGTTGCTCAATCCGAGAGCATGAATCATGAACGGTGGAATGTCAGGCACCCCGAGGATGATTTAGGGTGGGGTGTGGTGTGGTCACACCAAGGGGGAACACCCACGTCTTCCAGGGACGGAGGGGGAAGGGGGGCCGAGGCCAGGGCCTGACGTCACTCACCACAGAGCCTCTGCTGTGGGATCTGCCCAGGGCAAGCGCTTGGGCACATTCAAAAGTTCAGTGAGATCCCAGCATTTGGGAGGCTGAGACCAGAGGATCCGGGTTCGTGGCCAGCCTCAGCTACGTAGTGAGGCTCTCTGCAACTTAGTGAGACCCTGTTTCAAAATAAAGAATAAAAAATAGGTTGGGGGTATAGCTCGGAGGTAGAATGCCCCTGGGTTCAATCCCCAGTACCGCAAAAAAAAAAAAAAAAAAAAAAAAAAAAAAAAAAAGTTCAGTGAGTAGGGAGGCTGAGGCAAGAGGATCCCAAGTTCAAGGCCAGCCTGGACAACTTAGCAAGACCTTGTCTCAAAATAAAAAAATAAAAATAAAAAGGGCTGGAGGTGTAGCTCAGATGTAGGGTACTTGCCTAGAATGCTAGAGACCCTGGGTTCCATCCCCTCCCCTCCCCCCAAAAAGATTTCCTTCTATGTGTTCCCGGCACAGCAGACCCACAGGACACACGAAGCATCCACAATACTCAGGCCCCAGAACTGTTGTTGAAGGGACACACAGATTTGTGACAGCCAAGAGGACATCAGTCCTCTTCAGGCCTCAGTGTCCACGTCTGTCAAATGGGGATAAGGTCACTGTCATGTCAACCTCATATGAAGAAAAAGGAGGCCGAAGCCGGGCGTGGTGACGCATGCTTGTAATCCCAGTACTTGGGAGGCTGAGACTGGAGGATCCGGGCTCATAGTCAGCCTCAGCTGCTTAGTGAGGCCCGCCGCAACTTAGTGAGAACCTGTTTCAAAAAATAAAGAATAAAAAATAGGACTGGGGACCAAGCCTTGAGGTAGAATACTCCTGGGTTTAATCCCCAGTACCGCCAAAACCGCCAAAAAAAAAAAAAAAAAAAAAAAAAAAAAAAAAAAAAAAAAAAAAAAAAAAAAAAAAAAAAAAAAAAAAAAAAAAAAAAAAAAAAAAAAAAAAAAAAAAAAGATTGTGAGACCCTAATTCAAAACATAATAATAAAATAGGGTTGGGGCAGGGAGTTAACTCAGAGGTAGAATGTCCCTGGATTCAATCCCCAGTGCCCCCAAAAGAAAACTGAGGATAGGGAGCAGCTTCTTGGGCAGGGCTTGCACCGGTCCTCTTCGAGACTATATCCTCAGTGCAACTCGGGGTCCGGCACATAGTAGGTGCTCAGAAATTAGTTGAGTCTTTTTTTGTGTGTGTGGTACTGGGGATTGAACCCAGGGGCATTCTACCTCCGAGCTACACCTCCAGCCCTATTTTCTATTCTTTATTTTGAAACAGGGCCTCACTAAGTAGCTGAGGCTGGCTGTGAACCTTCGATCCTCCTGTCTCAGCCTCCCAAGTACTGGGATTACAAGCATGTACCACTACGCCAGGCATTTGTTGAGTCTCTTTTTTTTTTTAATTTTTTTGGCGGTATTAGGGATTGAACCCAGGGGCATTCTACCTCTGAGCTACACCCCCAGCCCTATTTTTTATTCTTTATTTTGAAACCGAGTCTCACTAAGTTGCGGAGGGCCTCACTAGGTAGCTGAGGCTCGCTGAGAACCCGGATCCTCCGGTCTCAGCCTCCCAAATCCTGGGATTACAAGCATGCGCCACCATGCCTAGCTATTTGTTGAGTCTTAATAGCTGACATGTAATAGGTCTGTGTTTCCAGTACTGTCCTAAGAGTTTCCTGTGTATGTACTTCTAATATTTTTTTCCTTGGTGCATTGTGATTATACCTAATAGTGGGGTTCCTTGGTACATATTTGTGCATGCATATTCTTTTAATCTTTATAATAAAGGCACTGTTATTATCATCCCCATTTTAGAGATAAGAAAACTGAGGCACAGGGAGATTAGGTCACTTTGAACCCAGGCAGTCTTGCCCTCGGGTCTGTGCTCTTACGCAGAACCATGCCTGCTCTAAGGGCAGACTAAATGGCGGGCGGTGAATGAAGGAGGGCATGACTGAATGAGTCTGGGGTGCAGACTCCTCAGGCCTTTCTTTTGAGAGTATGGGTCGGAGCTTCCAGCGAGAATTCCTCTTTTTTTTTAATCTATCAGAAGGTTCTGGAACACTCTGTGTGTATGTGTGTGTGTGTGTGTATGACTCTGGGGGTTGAACCCAGAGGCATTCTACCTCTGAGCTACACCCCCAGCCCAATTTTATTTCTTATTTGGAAACAGGGTCTCGCTAGGTTGCTGAGAGTCTCACTACTTGCTGAGGCTGTTCTTGAACCTGTGATCCTCCTGTCTTGGCCTCCCAAGTACAGGGATCATAGGCGTGCGCCACCACACCCGGTTGTTTTGGCACATTTGGAAAATGCAATGGCATGTCCAAATTGGTCTCGGAATCTTCCTTCAAACCTGCACCTCCTCTTTTCCTCCTCCCAATGTCATTTCACATTGTCACCAAGGGCAGTTGCTAGAAACTTCCAAATCTTTGACATCTTTCTATCTTTCACTTGGACAATCTTTGGGCCAACGCCCCAAGGTCCCAGCAGAGGCTTTATCTGACATCAAGATCATCAAGATTTTGTTCTTCTTTATGGCTGAGTAAAATTCCATTGTGTACATATCCCATAGTTTTGTAATCCATTCATCTGTTGATGGACATCTTGGCTGGTTCCATAACTTGGCAATTGTAAACTGTGCAGCTATAAACATAGATACACATGTGTTGGTCTGATAGTTTGGTTGCCATTCTTTTGGGTAGATACCCAGAAGTGGTATTGCTGGATCATATGGTAGGTTCATTCCCATTCGTCTGAGGATCCTCCATACTGTTTTCCAAAGTGGTTGCACTAATTTGCAATCCCACCAACAGTGTATTAGGGTTCCCTCTTCTCCATACCCTCGCCAGCATTTGTTGTTGTTTGTGTTCTTGATGATTGCCATTCTGATTGGAGTTAGGTGAAATCTCAAGGTAGTTTTGATTTGCATCTCTCTGATTGCTAATGATGTTGAACATTTCCCCATACATTTATTGGCCATTTGTATTTCTTCTGTTGTGAAGTGTCTATTTAGATCCTTTGCCCATTTTTTGATTGGGTTATTTGTTTTCTTAGCTGTGAGTTTCTTTTTTTTGCGGTACTAGGGATTGAACTCGGGGGCATTCTACCTCCGAGCTATACCCTCAGCCCTATTTTTTGGTCTTTATTTTGAAACCAGGTCTCACTAAGTTGCGGAGTGTCTCACTACATAGCTGAGGCTGGCCGCGAACCCGAATCCTCTGGTCTCAGCCTCCCGAATGCTGGGATTACAAGCGTGCGCCACCACGCCCAGCTCAGCTGTGAGTTTCTTGAGTTCTCTGTATATCCTGGTTATTAGTCCTCTATCAGAAGAGTAGCTGTCAAAAATTTTCTCCCACTCTGTGGGCTCTCTGTTGAGGTTCTTGATAGTTTCCTTTGCTTCACAGAAGCTCTTCAGTTTAATGCAATCCCATGTATTGATCTTCCTTTGAGTTGCTTGTGCTTTTGGGGTCTTGTTGAGAAAGTTTTTACCTGTGCCTATGTGTTGAAGTGATGGGCCTATGCCCTCTTCAAGTAGCTGCAAGGTCTCTGGCCTGACTTCCAGGTCTTTAATCCACCTTGAGTTGACTCGTGCGGGGTGAGAAAGTGGGGTTTATTCCCATTTTCCTGCATATGGTTAACCAGTTTTGCCAACACCATTTGTTAAAGACGCTATCTTTTTTCCAGTGTATGTTTTTGACTCCTTTGTCAAAAATCAGTTGACTGTAAGCACGTGGGTCTGTTTCTGAATCTTCTATTCTGTTCCTTTGGTCTGTGTGTCTGTTTTTGTGCCAATACCATGCTGTTTTTATTACTGTGGCTTTGTAGTAAAGTTTGAAGTCAGGTATTGTGATACCTCCTGCATGGTTCTTGTTACTAAGAACTACTTTGGCTATCCTGGGCTTTTTGTTGTTCCAAATGAATTTAAGGACTGATTTTTCTGTCTGTGAGGACTGACCTTGGTAATTTCATGGGTATTGCATTGAATCTGTAGATTACTTTTGGGAGGATGGCCATTTTGATGATATTTATTCTTCCTATCCAAGAGCATGGTAGATTTTTCCATCTTCTAAGGTCTTCGTCAATTATCTTTTTTCAGCTTTTTGTAGTTTTCCTTATAGAGGTCTTTTACCTCTTTGGTTAGGTTTATCCCTAAGTATTTTATTTTTGGGGGGTACTATTGTGAGTGGAATTGTTTTCTGGATTTCTTTTTCAGTATTTGCAGGTAAATGGATGGAACTGGAAAACATTATGTTAAGTGAGATTAGCCAGTCACAAAAAGTTAAGAATCGAATGCTTTCCCTAATATGCGGAAGCTAGGGAGAAAATGGGACATAAGAGGGACTCCAGATGAAGAAGGAGAATCCTTAGGTGAACAAAGAATTTGACTTAACGGAAGGTGATGGGGGGAGGGGGGATACCCTAATGAGCATGATGTACTTTCATAAACACATCAAAGTCAATCACTAAACTGACCTTGAGAAGGAGGGAGGAGGAGGGAGTGGGGCGGGAATTGGGGAAGGGTTAAATGAGAAATGTGTGCATGTATGCCTTTACCTATACTAGCTTGTACCTAACAAAGATATGTGATTACAATGCACCAATCAAAAAAAGGATTTGTTAAAATTACACCAGGAGATTTTTTTTTTTTTTTGCGGTACTGGGGATTGAACCCAGGGGCATTCTACCTCCGAGCTATACCCCCAGCCCTATTTTTTATTCTTTATTTTGAAACCAAGTCTCACTAAATTGCGGAATGCCTCACTAGGTAGCTGAGGCTGGCCGAGAACCCAGATCCTCCGGTCTCAGCCTCCCGATTGCTGGGATTACAAGCGTGCGCCACCATGCCCTGCTCACCAGGAGATTTTTGATCTATGTAATGCAGAGCCCGTTTCTATTAATGTGGCAGAAACAGCTAAGACATTTGTAGATCGGCTTCAATCCTTGGTGCCTACCTGGCCCTCGTTTACCTCCTTGCTGGGAGGAGTTATCAGATTAGCAGCAATAGTCATTCTAGGCTTATGCATTCTACCTCTCGTTGTATGCCTTGTGATCAATGCCTTTGTTAGTATAGGAGCAGATTTACATGGAATAAAACTGCAAGCGCTGCAGCCAGGCGTGGTGGCGCACGCTTGTAATCCCAGCATTCGGGAGGCTGAGACCAGAGGATCCGGGTTTGCGGCCAGCCTCAGCTACCTAGTGAGGCCCTCCGCAACTTAGTGAGACTCGGTTTCAAAATAAAGAATAAAAAATAGGGCTGGGGGTATAGCTCGGAGGTAGAATGCCCCTGGGTTCAATCCCCAGTACCACAAAAATAAAAAAGAAAGGAAGGAAAGAAGGTAGGTGACCATGATGGTGCACGCTTGTAATTCCAGTACTTGGGAGGCTGAGACTGAAGGATCAGGGTTCATGGACAGCCTCAGCTACTTAGTGAGGCCCTCCTCAACTTAGTGAGACCCTGTTTCAAAATAAACAATAAAGAATGGACTGGGGCCGGGCGTGGTAGTACACGCTTGTAATCCCAGCATTCGGGAGGCTGAGACCCGAGGATCCGGGTTCTCGGCCAGCCTCAGCTACCTAGTGAGGCACTCCGCAACTTAGTGAGACCTGGTTTCAAAATAAAGAATAAAAAATAGGGCTAGGGGTATAGCTCAGAGGTAGAATGCCCCTGAGTTCAATGCCCAGTACCGCAAAAAAAAAAAAAAAAAAGAATGGACTGGGGGTTAAGCTCAGAGGTAGAATGCCCCTGTGTTCAATTCCTAGTATAAGAAAGAAAGAAAGGAGGGAGGAAGGGAGGGAAGGAAGGGAAGAAGGGAGGGAGGGAAGGAGGGAGGAAGAAGCTGTGATCCTCCTGTCTCAGCCTCCCAAGTACTAGGATTACAGGCCTGTGCTACCATCTCTCTCTCTCTCTCTTTCTCTCTCTCTCTCTTTCTCTTTCTCTGCTGCTGCTGCTGCTGCTTTTTCAGTTTGGGAACTCTCCTCTAGTCTTTATTTCACAGATGGGGAAACTGAGTCCCGGGTAGGGAAAGAGACTTTTTCTTTCTTTCTTTTTTTTTTTTCGGTACTGGAGATGGAACCCAGAGGCATTCTACCTCCGAGCTACACCTCCAGTCCTATTTTTTTTTTTTTTCTTTATTTTGAAACAGGGTCTCACTAAGTTGCAGAGGACCTCACTAAGTAGCTGAAGCTGGCCGGGAACCCGGATCCTCCTATCTCAGCCTCCCAACTACTGGGATAACAAGCATGCGCCACCACGCCCGGTTAGGAAAGAGACTTTCTCAAGCTCACACAAGTTCAATAGCCAGGGAGGCTCAGCCTCAAGCCTCTTCTCTCCGAGTGCAGCTCTGCTTCTCAGGTCTATGGACAGCTTGAAGTAAGCTGAAGCCACAAACAGACGCTGACGTTTCTTTAGTGTTTGCTCTGAGGCAGGACCTCACAAGTAACCTTTCATAACCCAGTAAGGCAGGAAATAGTAGCTCCAACATACACATGAGGAAACTGAGGCTTCGAGAGAGAGGAACAGCCTTGCCCAAATGATATAGGGGGCCATCGCCTAAAATTAGCAGAGCTTGGTCCAAAGTGAGCTCAGCAGGAAAAAGGTGGGGAACTGGGAGGAAGGAGAAGAATCAAGCCTCAGTAAACAATGAACAAAGAATTGGGGTGGGGGCAGGAGCACAGGGAACTGGCCCAGGCCCAGAAAAGCCAGGGTAAGCAAAGAAAACATTTGCAAAAACCAACGCCAAAAATGGCGCAAGCATTGAGGCCAGGCAATGGGCGCAAGTCTGACTCTCAGGCAGCCATTCTATAAGCTGGTTATCAACCAATGGGGGGAGATTGGTGTGAATGCTCTGACGAATAGGGACAGCCCTAACAAGTTGGTGAGTGGGAGGTCCAATCAGGTTGTCTCTTTTATGGGTTTGACTTTACAGCAGGTGAAAGTTGTTTATAGCAGTCGGAGAAGCGAAATGAAGGTGCAGTTGGGCTGCTTTGCGTGTAACTTAACTGCTGCAGCCAAAGGCATGAGCCAGTGAGCTAGTTCAGAAAGGGAAAGAATAGCTGGGCGTGGTGGCGCACGCTTGTAATCCCAGCATTTGGGAGGCTGAGACCGGAGGATCCGGGTTCCAGGCCAGCCTCAGCTACTTAGTGAGGCACTCCGCAACTTAGTGAGACCCTGTTTCAAAATAAAGAATAAAAAAATAGGGCTGGAGGTATAGCTCGGAGGTAGAATGCCCCTGAGGTCAATCCCCAGTACTGAAAAAAAGAGAAAGGGAAAGGATGACCTAGGAGCCCTTAAACAATAACGAGTAATGCGACAATGGGTGATGTCGTGCCCCTGTGGGTAGGAAGAACTCCATCATGGGAGAGATTCAACACTCCTCAGCTGGGAAGACGGGGGCTGGGAAGGGATTGGACTAGCTGCCAGCGAGGACTGGGCGGGCCTCCACACTCACACCCTTCTCCCGGAGCCTGTCCCCCCATCCCTGGGCAGTGACAGTTCCCAAAGCCAACTGGCCAATTAGTTCCATTCCCGTTGGGCATCTAAACTGGGAAGACTCGTAAAGCTGAGCCTGCGGAAGCCAGGAGCCCTGAAAAAGTTCTGAGCAGGCTCGGTGTGGTGGTGCACGCCTGTCATCCTAGTGCTTGGGAGGGTGAGACAGGAGGATCCAAGCCAGCGGAGACCTGCAGCAACTTAGCAAGACCCCTTAAAAAAAAAAAAAAAGGTCGAGCCAGGCGTGGTGGCGCACCCTTGTAATTTCAGCATTTGGGAGGCTAAGACTGGAGGATCCCAGTTTGTGGCCAGCCTCAGCTGCTTAGTGAGGCACTCCGCAAAAGATTTGAACAGGGAAAAGCAGAAACAGAAGGTGAGTGTGCAGACCCGAGGGACAGGGGTGCTGGCAGGCAGTGTCATTTATTTATTTATTTATTTATTTATTTATTTATTTATTTATTTATTTGTTGTACTTCTGGGGATTGAACTCGGGGCACACTACCACTGAGCCACATCCCTAGCTCTTCCTCTTCTTTTTTTTTTTCCGGGGGGGGGGCGGCTACTGAGGGAATCCAGGGGCATTCTACCTCCAAGCTACACCCCCAGTCCAATTTTATTTCTTATTTGGAAACAGGATCTAAGTTGCTGAGACTGGTCTCAAACCTGCGATCCTCCTGTCTCAGCTTCCCAAGTACTAGGATTACAAAAGTAGGCTACCACGCTCGGCTCCCATCTCTTTTTATTTATTTATTTATTTTTGCGGTAAGCTACAGCCCCAGCCCTATTTTTTTATTCTTTATTTTGAAACAGGGTCTCACTAAGTTGCAGAGGGCCTCACTAAGCAGCTGAGGCTGTCCTCGAACCCAGATCCTCCAGTCTCAGACTCCCAAATGCTGGGATTACAAGCATGTGCCACTGTGCCTGGCTTAGCTCTTTTTATTTCATTTTGAGATAGGGTCTTGCTAAATTGCCCAGGCTGGCCTCCAACCTGCAATCCTTCTGCTTGGGCCTCCCAGGTTGCTGGGATAACAGGTGTGTACCGCTATACCCAACCAACAATGTCATTTTTTGTGTGTCTGTGTGTAGCACTGGAGGTGGAACCCAGGGGTCTTCTACCTCTGGGCTATACCCTCAGCTCAATTTTATTTTTTATTTGGAAACAAGGTCTCACTAAGTTGCTGAGAGCCTCACTAAGTTGCTGAGGCTGACTTCAAACCTGTTATTCTCCTGTCTCAGCCTCCCAAGTACTGGAATTACAAGCATGAGCCACCACACCCGGCTTAGCAATATCATCTTTTTTTTTTTTTTTGTAATACTGGGGATTGAGCCGAGGGGCATTCTACCTCCGAGCTACACCCTCAGCCCTATTTTTTATCCTTTATTTTGAAACAGGGTCTCACTAAATTGCAGAGTGCCTAAGTAGCTGAGGCTGGCCTCAAACCCGGATCCTTCAGTCTCAGCCTCCCCAATGCTGGGATTACAAGCATGCACCACCACACCTGGCTTAGCAATATCATCTTTAATTTTTTTTCTTTCTTCTTCCTTCCTTCCTCCCTTTCTTTCTTTCTTTTTATTTAGTTTCCTCCCCTTGGCTTGCACAAGGATCCTGCCAATCACGTTCCTCTCAAATTTATCATTATTTTGGGGGCACTGGGGATCAAACCTAGGGACATTCTATCTCCGAGCTATACCCCACCCCTTTTAATTTTTTTATTTTGAAACAAGATCTTACTAAATTGCTGAGGCTAGTCTTCAACCTGCAATCCTCCTATCTCGGCCTTCCAGTACTAGAATTACAGGTGTGCACCACCACACCCGCTCCTCCTCCCCAATTTATACCTGAGCTAGTTGGTTGAGTGGTTCTGTCTCTGTAATTAAAGTGAGGTCTGTGTGTGTGTGTGTGTGTGCCTATGTGCATGTGCAAATGGTTTCGGGGAAAATGGATTAACTGCTATGTGCCTGTGAGAGATTGTTTTCCCCGAGGGAGTATAGCCTGGGTTGGGGACAAGCCGCCCTTGTCTAATTGCTGGTCTTCCTTTTTGACATGAAGGGTTAGAGCAGAGGCTCTGTCCTAACAGCTGGCTTTCTGTCGCATGAGACCATGTCCATTGTGCCAGGCAGCGTGCCCCAGAAAAACCACGCTGGCTCAATGAGTCAGTCATTCTACAAATGTTTATTGAGTGCTGTGTGCCCAACATTGTTCTAGGCAACAGGCTGAAGCAGAGAATAAAAATAGACAAAACAAAATTCTTTCTGCATAACTGGCTTCGGTTTCCCTGTCTGGAAAATGAGGTGTTGGACCAAAACCCCCTTGGGGTGCCTGTGGGCTGGAAGCGGCTGTGGTTTGCTGAGCTGTCCTGTGAGCGCTGGTCCCTCCAGCCTGAATCTGTACTGGGGGGGCCTCGCCAGGAGACCTGGAACCTGAGAGGCAGGTGGGTGGGCGGCCAGGGCTCCGGGGCTCATGTTGCAAGCTGGGTTGGGCCTGCCAGCTGGTCTGGCCCAGCCCCGTTCCGTTCCATTCGGAGAGCCCCTGAGCCTCCCAAACACCCAGCCTCTGCCTGCTGCTGCTCGCTCTCTCCCTGTTTGGCCCCGGGGCTGTCTCACCTGCTCTCTGACTCACTGACCGGGTCCTCCCACTTGACCTCCAGGCCCAAGGATCCTGGATACCAAGCAGGGTTCAAATACCAGCCGTTGCTTTCCAGCCACATGACCCCATTCTCTCTCCCTCTGTAAAATGTGGACAATAGTAGCATCTTTTTTTTTTTTTTTTTTTTTTTATGTGATACTGAGGATTGAACTCAGGGGCATTCTACCTCCGAATTATACCCCCAGCCCTATTTTTTATTCTTTATTTTGAAACAGGGTCTCACTAAGTTGCAGAGGGCCTCACTAGGTAGCTGAGGCTGGCCGCGGACCCGGATCTTCTGGTCTCAGCCTCCCGAATGCTGGGATTACAAGCATGTGCCACCACGCCCGGCTGACAATAGTAGCATCTTACCACGCAGGTGACAGGATGATAGATGGCTGGCCCCTTTAGCATCCAACCCAGGAACCCGTGATGCTATTATTACACTCGGGCTCCTGATGAGCCATGGGGCTGGCTGAGAAGTCTCTAAGGTGCCTCGATTTTCCTCTCCATGGACTGAGGGCAGTATAGATGTGGGAAGGGTAACAGGCAGGCAGGCAGGCATCTCTGCCTGGCTCCGGGCTTGCTCTGCCTCTGACCAGCTGAACCACTTAGAGCGACCACCCACGGAGCAAAACCTAGGCGTTGTTGATCCTGCCCTCGGCAGGTACCGGGCCTTCAGCTCAAGACAGGGGTGCTGATCACCCAGCGCCTCCTGGCGAGGTCTTATCTTACCAAGATTGGGTTACACAGTTCTGACCAATCCAAAGTGAGAAGCCTGGTGATAGCTGCTAGAAGGTTCTCTTCTCTTCTTTATTTTTTTCTCTCCTTCCTTCCTTCCTTCCTTCCTTCCTTCCTTCCTTCCTTCCTTCCTTCCTTCCTTCCTTCCTTTTTCCAGTGTTGAGGATAGAACCAGGGCCTGACCTGCCAGGCAGGCACTCTACCACTGAACTACATCCCCAGCCCATCTCTTCTCTCTTCTTTTATACTTTTTGTTCCTGCAATGTAACTATACATCATCATGAAATTCAAAGTGATACAAACATACAGGCACACATCACTCCATGGATTTCCCTCCACATACACACCTCCCTTTCCCTTCCTCCTTCCTCCGACACGTTAGTGAGATTGGTCATACATGTTAGTGAGATTGGTCATGAAACTGTGTGTGGACGTAACTTTACTTGAACTGTTCCCCTTCTTGACCCTCCTTTCCCCCCCACCAGCCTCCTTTCACTATTATACTGTTTTCTCTCCTCATCTGACTGAAGTTCTTTTTGCTTCCTATTTTTGTCCTAGCTTCCACCTAGAAGAGAAAACATAGGATCCTTGACTTTCTTCTTTTTTTTTTTTTTTTTTGTGGTGCTGGGGATTGAACTCAGGGGCATTCTACCTATGAGCTACACCCCCAGCCTTATTTTTTATTCTTTATTTTGAAACCGGGTCTCACTAAGTTGCGGAGTGCCTCACTAGGCAGCTGAGGCTGGCCGAGAACCCAGATCCTCTGGTCTCAGCCTCCCAAATGCTGGGATTACAGGCATGTGCCACCATGCCCGGTGACCCTTGACTTTCTGACACTGGCCAATCTCACATAGCATAATATTCTCTAATTCTGTCCAATTTCCTGCAAATGACATAATTTTGTTCTTCTGTATGGCTGAGTAAAATTTTATTGTGCATATACCACATTTTGTTATCCACTTCTATGATGGTGGACACCTAGGTTGGCTCCATAATTTGGCTATTGTGTATTGTGGGCTGTAAACACGGGCCATCTCTTGCCTCTTAAGAGCGGAGAGTTCTTAAGAGAGAGAGTTCTATGTTTGCCTTTGGATGCCGTCCTCGGCCTGGGGCCCCTGAAACTGCCGCAGCTATCTTGGGACAGAGAGGGAGAGAGGAGCCAACCGGCAAAGGACTGGGCTCGTGGAGAAGGAAGGCCGCAGAGCCCCTGGACTCACAGTCTGGAACCTGCAGAACCTAGAACTTTGGTTTTCTTGTCCTTGTCATTGAAGTCGCTTTCAGCGGCCTTTCCTTCACTTGAAGCTGACAGGATGCTGGCTGACAGAAGCTCCTGAGCCCTGGTTTGCTCATCCCTAATGCGTAGGGGGGCATTCCTCCCTCCCAGTCACTGCAGCGTGACAGGCCCTGCTATCTCTGCCTGGTCAGGGGTCAGGTGCCCTCAGTGCATGAGTGACTCACTCCCTGCGGCTCCCGTGTCCCCTGCTCCTCGTCATCACCCCTCCCGGGCCTGGCTGTCTGTCTCCTGCAGCCAGCATGGAGAGCCAGCACAGATAGTAGCCCAGCCGCATGGTAAGTCAAAAGGCAGTCCAGAGACCAGTGCTGGTGTGTTCTCTCTCTCTCTCTCTCTCTCTCTCTCTCTCTCTCGTGCTGGAGATTGAACCCAGGGGCATTGACCTCCAAGCTATACCCCCAGCCCTTAAAAAAATTATTTATTTATTATTTATTAATTATTTTTACTTATTTATTTTTGTGGTGCTAGAAATTGGCACCGGGTGGCATTCTATCATCAAGCTACAATACAGCCCTATTATTTATTTATTATTATTATTATTTTTTTTTTTTTGCGGTACTGTGGGCTGAACGCAGGGTCATTCTACTTCCAAGCTATACCCCCCAGCCCTATTTTTTATTCTTTATTTTGAAACAGGGTCTCACTAAGTTGCAGAGGGCCTTGCTAAGTAGCTGAGTCTGGCCGCAAACCTGGATCCTCCTGTCTCAGCCTCCCAAGTACTGGGATTACAAGCATGCAGCACCATGCCCGGCTTTTTTTTTTTTTTTTTTTTTTTTTTTTTTTTTTTTTTTTGCGGTACTGGGGGTTGAACTCAGGGGCATTCTACCTCTGAGCTATACCCCCAGCCCTATTTTTTATTCTTTATTTGGAAACCGGGTCTCACTAAGTTGCGGAGTGCCTCATTTAGGTAGCTGAGGCTGGCTTCGAACCCGGATCCTCCGGTCTCAGCCTCCCGAATGCTGGGATTACAAGCGTGCGCCACCACGCCCGGCTCCATGCCCAGCTTTTTTAAAATTTTGAAACAGGGTCTTGGTAGGTTGATGAGGTCTTACTACTTGCTGAGGCTGTCCTTGAACCTGTGATCCTCCTGTCTCAGCCACTCAAGTACTGGGATTGCAAGCGTGCAACACTATGCCCAGCTTTATTTATTTATTTATTATTTTGTATGTGGCACTGGGAATTGAACCCAGGGGCATTCTACCTCTGAGGTACACCACCAGCCCTATTTTATTTTTATTTGGAAACAGGGTCTTATTAGGTTGATGAAAATCTCACTACTTGCTGAGACTGTCCTCAAACCTGCGATCCTCTTATCTCAGCCTCCCAAGTACTGGGATTACAGGTGTGCACCACCACCCCTGGCCAGGCTGTCCTCTTTGAACTTGTGATCCTTCTGCCTCAGCCTTCTGAGTAGCTGGGATTACAGGCTCCACCATGCCCCAGAGCCGGGCGTGGTAGCTCACGCTTGTAATCCCAGCATTCGGGAGGCTGAGATCAGAGGATCCGGGTTCACGGCCAGCCTCAGCTACCTAGTGAGGCACTCCACAACTTAGCGAGACCCGGTTTCAAAATAAAGAATAAAAAATAGGGCTGGGGGTATAGCTCGGAGGTAGAATGCCCCTGAGTTCAATCTCCAGTACCGCAAAAAAAAAAAAAAAAAAAAAAAAAAAACCAGAGTCTGAGCCAGGTGTGGTGGTACACACTTTGGGGGCTGAGACAGGAGAATTGCAGGTTTGTGGCCAGCCTCAGCTACTTGTAAGGCCCTCTACAACTTAGTGAGATCCTATTTCAAAATAAAGAATAAAAAAAACAGGGCTGGGGGTGGAACTCAAAGGTAAAATGCCCCCAGGTTTAATCTCCAGTACTGAATAAATAAATAAATAGTCTGGCTAAGTTGCTGAGGCTGGTCTTGAACCCTCAGTCTTCTGTCTCAGCCTCCCAAGCACTGGGGTTACAGGCCTGAGCCTGGTTCTCAATACAAGCATGTGATGGTCCTGAGCCTGGGCTTGGGGGCGGCCAGAGCCGGGGTTTGAGTCCTGAGTCGTGGCTCTGTCACAGCCTGGGTGTGTGTGTCATCGGATAACTGTGTCCACTTTCCATGCCTCTTCTGCTTTGTCTATAACGGGGACTGACATTGGCACCTGCTTCACAGGCGTGCGGTGATGACTCGGGCTCGAGCACTCAGGCGCCAGTAGAAGCGCAGAAATGGCAGCTCCCCTGGGGTCAGCTCCCCACCTCAGCCCGCCACAGCTTCTAGGCCCTAATAAGGCTGTAGCTTGCCAGGCCTGCTGGCACACACCTGTAATCACAGCCGCTCAGGAGACTGAGGCAGGAGAATCTCTCTTTCTTTCTTTTGTTTTTTTGTGGTACTGGGGATTGAACCCAGAGGTATTCTACCTCCCAGCTATACCCCCAGCACTATTTTTTTTTTTTTTTTTTTGCGGTACTGGGGGTTGAACTCAGGGGCATTCTACCTCCGAGCTATACCCCCAGCCCTATTTTTTATTCTTTATTTTGAAACCGAGTCTCACTAAGTTGCGGAGTGCCTCACTAGGTAGCTGAGGCTGGCCGCGAACCCGGATCCTCCGGTCTCAGCCTCCCGAATGCTGGGATTACAAGC